>CAJVQA010011082.1:0-10952 GCA_910591915.1 Cetraspora pellucida
ACCACAATGCTGACAAGTGATTAATAAAAGTCAAAAGACCAAAGAGGTCACCTTAATATCAAAAAAAAAAAAAAAAAACAATTATATTGTAATTGTATTGTAATTTTATTACAGTTGTACTATATAAGCTTATGTTAATGATTTGTATAAATATATATATATATATATATTTTTATTTTTATTTTTTTTTTTATTTTATTTTATTAAAGCTAATATTATCAGTAGCTACTGCCTTTATTTGTGTTTTTGGTCAATGTATTACATATAACTTGTACAAGATAAGTATGCAACTAGCCACACATGTAACTTTTGGTTACCTTTTTAAGTAATCTGCCCAAGGGTTCTATACTAGCTGTCATGCCTGTAACCTACTAGGAGGATACCTATTTGAATACTCTAATCCTTATACTACATCTAGATGAGTAACACCTGGTTTCTGTACAACTAAGTGCCATCTAACCCAACATTTAGCTTTCTCATTTGTACATCTGTTAAGCCATTAAACATTCCAGAATACATCATCTAACTGTAAGGTTCTGAGATATACTCTTGTTAACTACCTACCTATTCTATGGAACATTAACAAGACTAGCCCTTGTAGAGTTTATCCAAATTCCAGCACCTACTTTACAGCATATCTCTAGTACTTATAGTATACTCCTGCTTTGACTCTAGACTTCCAATTCAGTAGAACTATGACCTGTGCTTGGTATATCAAGCCAGCTTAATATCCTTTTCTCTAGTTCAGTTTTAGCAGTCTGGTTGGTAGTACCCCTCATTTGAGGTTCTTGCTCATCCAGCTCTTTCATATTGGTATCTGTTTTCTAGGTCTAGCTTTTACAGTAGTACTGTTGAAGATCTGTGTTACCTCTCTACTTGAAACTTTCTAAGTGGGCTCCAGTTTTCTAGTTCTACAGATTTATACAGCCACAAGAACTTATTTTAAGTTTGCACTGTCCGGTACCAGTTTGCATTCTTCTGTGTAACCAAGGTTACACAGATGCCCTGTGACCTGCCAGTCATGCTAGTGTTACCATAGTTACAGATATCCTATTCCAACTGATCAACAGAATGCTGTCACTGTAATACTGTTCATGTATTACATAGATAATTATTCAAATTTTCCTGTCAGTGAGTTTTGAACTCACAACCTACTACTTGGAGAGTTGACAACTTATCCACTTCACTAAGTTGCCACATCTTTATTTGTATATTTTTATTTTAATCTTTAATAATTTATATATGAATCTAAATTTAACCTATTCATATATTACAGCTTAACTAATAAGTATAAATGAAAATATAATTTATTGCATTTACTGTATTTGAATATTACAAAATAAAGTCTGAAACTGAATATTAAAGTTTTTACTATAGTAAACTTAGTTTTGAACAATTATAATACAACAGTTATTAATATTGTGGTGATAGATATTGTGATACCGAAGATTATGACCGATCATATGAAAAATGCACAAGATGCAATAAATGCAATAAGTGCAATAAATGTAATAAGTGTAATAAGTGATATTTAAGATCAGAAAAGATATTTTGGATCCAAAAGGAATAAAGAGAGAAAATAACAGATATTAAATAAATACGTGTAAATGAGTTTAATTAGTTTTAAGAGATAAGTCGTATTTGTAAGTGACAAATTGAGTGTTATAAATAAAGGCCGAAATGGCCCTAAGGGACGATATGTTTCGTTTGCTCGATCAATAAACAAGTTCCAATACATTGTATCATTCATAATAAAAACCCTAACACTATACCTGGTATAAATCCTGTAAACCCCAATAAACATCGTTGTTCGATCGAGTTCTTGTACATAGACTTACCATACTTGTATTCGTTGACGCAAAGTAACTAAAAGCCTTTTTTGCCTACAAGCCAAATCTAACACCCTCTTTCAAAAAGGTTACTTGTCATATGTTATACAAGGTTTAGAATTTTGGAGTGACAGAGTCGCAAACTTCTGAACCCAACAATATCAATACAAATATTATAAATATTAGAAATAAGTTTATCATAGTAAAAACTTAAATATTAGTTTTAGATTTTTATTTTATAACACTCATTTATATATATTTTTTTTTAAATATTAAGGTGAGTACTTGCAATCCAGGATTTTATTAGTACAGATTACCCTCGTTAATATCAACTCTGTTAATATCAAGCTAAGCCATATGACAAAGTTTTATAAATTTTTGTATATCAAAATTCTCTCATGTATGTCAACTTTAATATGATTTCTTATTAATATTACTATCAACATGATTTAGAACCAATTCAAATAGGTTGATATTAACGAGGGTGACCTGTAGTATATTTGGCTAATAGATGCTTTACAATCACAGAAGGCAATCATAAAAAGAGTGCACAACTAGCCACTCATACAACTTTAGTCATTGTCTAATTTAAGTAGTCTACCTAAAGGTTCTACACTAGCTGCTATACCTAGAACCTGCTTGTAGATTCCCTATTTAACCATTCTGTTTCCATATTCACCCATCTATCTCTGCCTACTAATAACTTTAGCTGATGCTAGTAAAAATATGCATGGCCACTAAGTCTTTAAAGCAGTTCACTTATATGAGGAACCTTTGATTTTGTACTAAACCTTTCAGAATCTTCTGTATTCTATTCTTATAGCTGACCTGATATCGCTATGACTGAGACCAACACTAGTGGTCAGAGTATACCATTAAACTGCTATGCCCTTGTAGAGTTCACCCCAACCCTAGTACTGACTTTACAACATATTCTTACTACTTTGGTATTCAATTCAAGTTTCATATGCTGCTATTCCAGATAGCCTGGAAAGGTAAATCGAAACCATATACCTCTGGTTCACATGTTTGCCAGCATGTACTCTTTTTTTCCAAAACCTAGAAATTCTAGCAGCCTGGTTAGTTCATCTGGTCCCTTCTCAAAGACCAGTACATTTGCCTAGTTTTACAAGTTCTAGCTCTGTTTTATAAGTCTAGTCTTTACAATAGCACCATCAAAGGTTTGGGTTACCTCTCTACTCAGGTCTTTCAAGTGGGCTTCCATCTTCCTACCTGGTTCCTGTGATTTACATGGCCTAAGGACTTATCTTAGATTTACACCACCTAGTACTGGTTTGTGTTTTCGCGTACAATATTGTACAAGTGCCTAGACCTTTCAGTCATGCTGGTATAACATGGATTACAGGTATCCTATTCCATCAATTATAGAAAACAGTTAGCTGTAATACAGAAAGAATTGCAAATTTTTATCGTCACTGGGATTTGAACTCTAGACTGGCCACTTGGGGGTTGACAACCTATTCACTTCACTAGGTTACCACACCCCTCTAACACTCATTTATAATATTATTGTATTTATAAAATTTATTATAAAATTTAAATATATAGAATATAGTTATTTATTTATAATAATATTCTTTTAATATAAATAAAAACTGTGAAGATTTGTGTTAATTATAGTTTTGCATTTAATTAAACTTTTATTAATTTATATAAACTTAAGTTTACTAAATAAATACAATGTAAAAAAAAAAAGGCAACTCTTTTTGCAGATCACTTATATATATCAAATTTTTGCTAAAAATATTTAACTATTTCTCAGTATTTTACTAAGTAAATCTTACTTGCATTCTTAAATAAAGTTGTTCAATACCTTTTTTGCTTCTGGACAACTAAGTTTAAAGTTTTAATAATACTTGGCCATTAAGAAAAGTTACAAAAATTAAGTTTTTAGTTTTTGCTTATTTGCTCAAAATTTTACTAATTAAATTATTTTACTCATTATTAATATTTTATTAAGCTCATTAGGATGAATATTTTTATATAAATTTTATTTCAAACAGACAAAAACTCATTAAGTTATTAATAAAAAGATAAAACTAAAACCTGTCTTTATAGGTTTTTTCAAAAACAATTTTAGGAAACTTTGCAGAATGCCTTAGAAAATTCACTTTTCTGATACCCATTAAAATTTTATAATTGATCAATAGACTTCTACTATAATTCTACACTTTTTAGATCTTTTCTAAATAAGTTAGAAATCACAAAATGAAAAAATTTTTTTCAAAAAATCTAGTTCTAATAATTTTTAGTATATTTAAATTTAGATATTATTATAGACTACACAAGCTTATACAAGTTGCAATAACCATAGCAGTCTTAGTAATATATTTAAAAAACATATATTACCCTTATAATATTATTATTTCTAATTTATTTTAAAAAAAGAAAACAAACAATCTATCTTTTAAGTTACTCTAATTATATAATAATATTTTTATTCTTAAAGCTTCCAAACCAAATTCTATTAATCTTAACTATTTTTATAAAAATTTTTCAAAAAGTTTTGGTATTGGAGTTTATAAAAAGACACTACTTACCTCTTACCCAATTCCTATTAGTAAGCAACCAAACAACTGTTTTAATATTGAACTAGAGACAATATTAAATACTGTCACTATATTAAAGCTTCTATAACTAGTAATATTGTTATTTGCATTTGTAACAAGTTTCATACTAACTTCTTCTCATAAAAAAATCTAACATGTGAACAAAATGAATTTGAACAACTAACTAAAAATCAAATGACAAAAAACAAATTACAATAAACATTGTTGATTTTACTAAATTCATTTTAGCATCTTTAGCTTATCTTTTTTGTTATCTATATATCAATATATTTGTTTTATTTGTAACCAACCTATTACTTGTAAACTAACTAATAATAAACATTATTTAGCAAATGATGCTCTGCTTTTTAATGACAAATTATATTATAAATCCTGTATTAAAAATCAACTTAATTCTCAACAAGGTTTCTCTAAAAAATCTAACAAAAATTCTCTAACAATATTACTTTATTTGTTAATAAACTTTGACAAACACTTACTTAACAACAACCTCAAATTCAATTATAAAACTACAATCTCAAAACCCACTTACTTCTCAACTGGACTCTCACATACCATTCAATAATAACCAAAATGATGAAGACATTAATATAGATATTGATAATACAATAACAACTACAAAACAACAATAACAATAACAATAATAACAACAATATCAACAATAACAGAAACTATAACAAAAACAATAATCTTAACTAAACCAATCTCTTTCTTTTAATATTAAAATTAAAGCTAATTCAACATTTGACTAGTTGACTAACTTTTTAGTTAAAACTGAAATAGAAAATAATAAAAAACTGCAAACATAACTCTTTCACAATCTATTCAACTTTCTTAAACAATATCTTTTTGATTTTTATTCTAAAAAAGAAATTAAACCAGCTACTAAAAACAAAAAAACTCTTACAGCTAGTTTTTATCACTTTATTTATCAAATGACTGAAAAAAGATTTAATTTCCTTTCTAATATTATTTTTTAAACTAATTCAGATATTGACTATAAGACTAGAATCCTTTTGATATCTTAGAAGAAAGTCTCAAAAAACTTATTCTTAAATTTACTACTATTTTATTTACCAAACTTAACTATCCTGAAATCTTTACATCACCTGCTACTATTTCTCTATACAGAACTCAAAATCACTTACAATTTTGTATCAATCTTACCAGAATTCATCTCTATTTATCTAATAATTACCAATCTATTAACTATACCAAATTTGTTAATAACATCAAGCTTAGATCTAAAAGGTTTACTATTAGATCATCAGTAACAGCAACTGACAAAGAAGACTAATATTTGAATATCAAAATAGATAACAAATTTAATATTCATTTTTTTTTTTAATATTCTTAAAACTCTCTTTTTGGAAAAGTATAACATTCCATCACTTAATAACTCTTTAGACCATTTTGATAAATAGTTTAAAAAATTCTTTTCTTTATGTAATTAACAATTTACTAAACCTTTTAATAAAACTAAAACCAAAAATACACTAAGATTTCAATTTTGACAACAGTTTATTAAATATTTTAAAGAACTTCTTCCTACTGAAATCTTCTTTAATGAACTTAATAACCTTCAACAATAATGTAATGAGAATATTTAACATACTAATTATCATATCTACACTTGTACTAACTTTGATTACATACATTATGACTAAATAAAACTTAAAGAAAAGAAAAAATTAAAGAAACTATATCCAAAAACAACCAACTTGACTATTAATATATACATAACTATAACAACCTTCTTAAAGAAATTTTAAATGAATCCTATTTAGAATTTTCAAAAACAGAAACTGAAATTTGGAAATAATCTAATATTAATAGCTTAATTTTTTATATCAATGCTAAACATGAAGCTACCTTTAAAAAAAAATACCTATCCAACTTTTTAATGATCTTGTAATGAAAGCTGATGAGTTTATTTTTACCAATAACTAAACTAAAACAAACCTTAAATGAAAAAGCTATTATTTTTACTATTTCTAAAAATTTATCAAAATATTGTTATACAAAATCACAATATTGATAAGCTTAATCAGTAACAAGCAATCAACTTTTTTATAACCAAAATCATTGACACAAATTACTTAGCCTATATTATAACCTACTTTAATACTAATAATCTTTTTATGAATTTTCCAGAAATTGTTAAACACTTTTAAGAAAAAGCATATTTATAGTTTAAAAAAATTTTACAAAATAAATTTAATTTAAATTTTCATAAACTATCAATTTTGAAAGATTCATTCTTTTTTAGTTATAATGAAACTGTTATTGTCTCTATAATCTTACATATATTATAATAAATTCTTAGCTTATAATCATCATCTACTGCTTTCACATCTACAAATTATTATCTTCTTTTTATAATATATTTATAGTTTTGATTATTTGCCAAGCAATGCATGTGATTATACTTTAACTATTTCTATTAAAAATGATTACAGTAAAACACATGTCTATTTTTCATCTGAACCTAAACTTTTATCAAATTATTTTAATCCATCATTTCAAGCTATTTGCTATTATTCAAGCATTTTACTAAAATCAAATACAACAAAAGATAGTTTTCTTAACTTAACAAATTAATATTTAATAATATTTATATCAAACTCACTGTTTTTTACATCTTCAATACCACTACAACAACCTTTACCTATTTTTATTTCTGCATTATAATCTTCAACATTGTTATCATTTTCAGCACAAACCTTTATATCTATACAAAACTTGTATAACCTTTATTTAAATATTGCTACATATAATGTTAGAGGATTTAACACAATTACCAAAAAAGAAGCTTGGCAAAATTATTGCCTTTATAACAATATTGATATTGTCTGTATCACTGAAACAAAAATTGCTAACACTACTAACCTTCAGTTTTATAACAATTATGAGCAAGGCCTCATCTTAATACCAAAAAATATATATATATATTTAACAATATTGTAGATTTTTTAATTTATAATTATAAATTACTTTTTATATTTATTTTTTAACAAATAATATATATAATTCTTAATTTTTTATAAAACAAATAATTCAATATTAAAAACTTATTAAACTAATTATTAAAAATATTTATATATACTATATATAAGAATATATAAACTTAATTAATTGATTTTTATACCTGACTAAATCAAAATTTGAAATTTTATAAAAAAATTTTATAAATTTTAATAACTAAATAAGTTTAAAAAATTTTATAAAAAATTTTATAAAATTTTGCATATTAAATTTAAAAAAAATTGATCAGTCAGATTTTTTAAAAATTTTATATTATGTAAATCAAGAAATTAAATTTATGTAACCTAAACACTACCAAAATTAATTCTTCAAAACGACCTATTTATTATTATTAAAGCAATTTAATTTTTTTTTATAAGAAATAGGTAATAAAACTTATGTATTTATATTTTAGAATTTTGTCTGTTTAAAAAATATAGTAAAAATTTTTATTTTTTATCGAACACATAAAAATTATGCAGTTACAAATTATATAATTGGACAAATAAACTAACACAGTTTTATAAGTAAAAACTGTGAAAGATTACATACTGATAATAAAAAGTAAATCATTTGAATTTTTTACTGTACTTTTGATTTGGTAATTAAAATGGCCTAAAACAAAATTTAAATATCCATAAACTTTTATACCTACAAACTAATACGTAATAGCTTAAAACGTAAGTGACGGAATAAAATGAGTAAGGCATTTTATAGAAACACATCAAAAAACAGTTAACCGAGTGATCAACGACTCTAGCAGTTAAATCTAGTCAAATCATTTCGGCCGATCTTGGTCTAATAAATAACACCAATAAGTCAAAAATGTCGATCATTTTGGTCTAATTTCATATTTTATTTCGGATCTGGTCATTGGTTTTCATATTATTAGGCCGTGTAGATCAGCCGATATGTAGATTTCAAGATCATGTTCAACGCAAACAGAAACACGTAAATCAAACTAATTAAAAAAAACGCTTGTAGGTTAAAATTCTGACTATAAAAGTTTCTAACCCCAAATCAGGGACGGTGAATACTTCCATTCCATTTTATTCAAATATCGATTGACCAATCAAAACTTGTATCTGGCGTTAGATGCAAGTTCTGATTGGTCAGTTTATATCGGAATAAAATGGAATGGAAGTATTTACCGTCCCTGCCCAATTTGTAGCAAAACCCTAATTCTAAAATTGTGAATTTTTTAAGCTGGTGATAATCAAATGATAAACATATATTATGACTTTTTTGTTTACCAGAATACTAGAATTGTTTGTGTTACTTCTAAAGGAAGTTATAACATGTATTTATTTGGATTTTATTACGTACGTACGTACTTACATACATGTGCACATATCTCAAACTTTATCTTTTTTAAAATGATTTCGCAGCTTCCGAATGAATGCCTTTATGAAATATTTAGTTACTTCGGTGACCTTAATAAATATCATAAAAGCTTATTTTCATGTCTTCTTGTAAATCGTAAATGGTGCAGAATTGCAGTAACAATATTGTGGAGTAAACCGCTGGATTATTTTGTTGATAAAAGGATTATAATGATATATTTTTTATCGTTAAACATTGAGGAACAAAAACAACTTATTCCACTAAACATCAAGCTTCCGAAATTTCAAAAGCCATTATTTAAATATATTTCTTATACTACTTCTATTGAAGGCTATAATTTAAATCTTAGTATCGAAAGATGGCTCAATTTTCTCTTATATTATCCATTTAATTCGTATGAATCAACTCAACTTTATTCATATAATTCATATAATCCAATTAATTTTTATGAATTAGTTTATATTATTAAATTGTCATTGATCAGAACGCTTCTGCGAAAATGTAATAAACTTAAAAATTTAAAAATTTATGGAATCATTGATAGCGAGACAATAGGAATCCTTAATATAAACAACAATTTAACTTCTCTAAAACTTGAATACAATAACTTTACTCCAGAAGGAATAAACCAGTTATTGATGGAAGTTCTTTGTACAAATACAAATTTAACCTCTTTGGACATTACTAATAACATACTTATTTATGAAGATGTCAAAAAATTAGTAGAAATACTTTGTAGAAACACTATTCTGACTTCTTTGAATCTTACTAGAAATCAACTTGGTTCTGAAGAAGGAAAGACAATTGCAAAGATTCTTTGCAGTAATTGTACTCTGACATCTCTGAATCTTGCTTGGAATCAACTTGGATTTGAAGGTGGAAAGGCATTAGCAAATTTTCTTTATAATAATTGCACTTTAACATCTTTGAATCTTTCTAGAAATCAACTAGGTTCTGAATGTGTAAAAGAATTAGCAAAGGCTCTTTACAGGAACAATACTTTGACTTCCTTAAATCTTAGTGACAACGAACTTGACCATAGCAGTGCAATGCCATTGATTGAAGCACTTTACATAAATAAATCTTTAACTTCATTAGATCTTGGTAATAATAAACTTGGACCTGAAGGAGCAAAATTTTTTGCAGAAGCTCTTTGCAAAAATATCAATTTAACTCATTTGAATCTTGGTTCTAATCTATTTGGCTCTGAAGAAGGAAAAATATTTGCAGAGACTTTTTGCAAAAATAATACTATAACTCATTTCAATCTTAATGGTAATAGAATTGGCGTTGAGGGTGGAAAGGCAATGGCAGAAGCCCTTCGTAAGAATAGTACCTTGGTTTTTTTAGATATTAGTAATAATAACCTTAATTTTGAAGGAGGAAAGGCATTAATAGATTCTCTTAACAAAAATGTCACTCTATTGGTTTTAATTCTCAATGAGAATCAATTGGCCTATAAAAAAAATCAACTTGCTGAAGATAATTTCGATATTCAATGTTTATGTAATGAACTTTGCTGTAACGAAGATTGTTTAAAAGAAGAACTAGCAAAGGTTGGGAACAGAGTTATTAATGAAACCGTTTGTCCTATACAATCTCTATTTGAAGACTTATTTCCTTTTCCTTAATTGTCATTGAATTTTATCCTTAAATTTTCGTTTATCAATTGAATGTATCATTTCTAAATTAGAAAGCATATAAACATTATTTGATATCCTAATAAAAGTTTTAAAGAAGGTATATTTAATTATATGATATAGGTAAAATCATTAGAATTGGTCTAGCAATTCTTAACATATAAGCAAAAACATTTTTGGTTATGTTCTAAAAACTAATAAATCAATTTTGGCTCTTACAATTTTATTAGAAGCTCAAATAACAATTATTAATAATTTAATACCGATAAAATATTAATAATTTCATCTAATAATTATGTACCTGCGCTTGTGGAGAGAACTTATTATATGTGAACCAAGGCTATAGCTATACATGGGTGTCTAAATTATTTTTTTAGAAAGGTAATTTCGATAAAAACTTCGATATTGTAGTTTTTGTATGTGAATTCCACAACGTAACCATACTACTGTGAGCCCCGAAATCGGTACCACCGTTATCACGGTCATACGTGGCACGTGATCGATCGTCGAATTTAGGACCCGAC
>CAJVQA010011083.1:0-10952 GCA_910591915.1 Cetraspora pellucida
GAGGTATACTAAAGTACTGGGATTATGCTGTGAAGTAGATGCTAGGATCTAAGTGAACTCTACAAGAGCATAGCAGTTTAATGATTAGCCCTAACTACAAGTGTTAGTTCTGCTATAGCAATACCTAGATTAGCTATAAAAATGAGTACAGAAGGCTCTGAAGGTTTACCTCAAGAATAAATTAATCCTAAGATTAAGAATAATAATCTGGTGCATCTGAGATGATCAGTGATGTTAACACAGGTTACAGGTTCAGAGGGTTTAAAGTGGAACACTTAAGCAGAGGTGTTAGATATAGCAATTGGTAGAGAACCTTTAGGTAGACTCCTTAAATAAGTAATATAGAAAAGTTACACATGTAGCCAATTGTATATTCTCCTGTAGTGGTTTATTGAACCACAATACTGATAAGTGATTAATAAAAGTCAAAAAACCAAAGAGGTTATCTTAATACCAAAAAAAAAATAATAATAAATAAGAAAATTATGATAAGACCACTGGATATATAATACTAAGAAACCAAAACACAGAAACCCACTTGAAAATCCTAAATAAAGAGGTAACATAGACTTTTAACAGTACTATCAAACTATTAGAAGGCCTTAAAAAAAAATTACTAGAATTACTAAAATGGATTAAATAACAATATATATAGAGAAGCATATACTAACCAAATTGCTAAGAATTGCTAAAGGAAAAGAATCTTAGAATATTGTATCAGGCCATCTGAATTGGTAGTTTGTGAAGTCTTGTAAGTCTTGTAAATTTAGAAGTAGAGAGTAAAAGTTAGAAAAAGAAGGTATCAAAGTCCTAGTGAACTTTACAAGAATATAGTAGTTTAATAATTAGCTCTGACTGCAAATGATAGTTTAGGCCAGAGCAGTACTGGGTCAGCTGTAAGTATGAGATATAGAAGGCTCTAATAGGCTTAGTGTAAAGTTAAATATGACTTAGTGACCATGATATATTTGCAGATTAACATTGCAGTTGATAGCATAGGAGTGAATATATAAACTAAAATGTTTAAATAAAGAACTCATAAATAAGTTCTAAATATAGCAACTAGTATAAAACCTTTGAATTGACTACTTAAAATAAACAATGACTAAAATTGTATAAGTGACTAGTTGTATACTCTTTTATGATTGCCTCTGTAGCTATTGTATACAATAGGTATATGCTAACTAATTATTAATAAACTTCTAGATCACAATTACTTATCTTAATATTTAAAAAAATAAAAAAAATAATAATAGATAAGATATTCTAGTTTTTATATAAAAAAATTTGTATAAAGAAAAAAATAGTTAAATGGTTTTAAGAGTTGAGAGATTGTTCAAATTTATATTATTTTGTAGGTTTATTAATAAGATTAAAAAAAATAAACTATTACTTTAAGCTTTGCTTATATAGAGTTAGAATATAAAAAAATAGAACAATTAAATTTAATTTAAATATTGTATTTAAAAATTTATCCAATTTTAATTTTAGAATATAATATATAAATATAATAATTAAAGCATTTGTATAAAAATAGATATTATTAAAAAGGTTTTTAGTTTATAAAAATAATTTAATAAGCTAATTTTAGTAATTAAAAGATAATAAGTATTTTTAAATTATTTTAATTTTAGTTTTAGAAATGTATATAATTAGAATTTAATTTAATGTAAATAGTAAAAAAATTGTTGTACAGTATATAACAAAAGTAATATCTAATAATTAATTTTATAATAAATTGCATATAAAATCTTTTTTAAAAAATTTTGTTATCAAAAAATCAGTATTTTTTTAACTTAATAAAAATTATACATAATAAAATATAAATATCAAAATCTTTAATTATATAAAATTACAAAATATTTATTATTAAAACTTTAGATTTTTATTAATTTTAAAATTTTATATTTTTATTGTATTTTTACTATATAAATTTTATAAAATTTAGAGATATAGCAACTTAGTAAAGTAAATAAGTTGTTAATATTCCAAATAATAAGTTTGGTACTTAAATTTTATTAATAATAAAAATTTAAATAATTATCTATATAATACTTATATTATAACAACTGTTTTTATAGAGGATGGCGATCCTAGTATAGTGGTTAGGTTGTTATCCTCCAAGTGGCAGGTCTAAGGTTCAAATCACACTTACGACGAAATTTGAAAATTATATCTGTGATACAGAAACTGTTTTCTGTCGATCGGTTGGCCTCAAGTGGCTGTAATCAAGTACACCAAGTCAGGTCCTACCACATTGAGAGCTCAGAGCATCTATGCGAAGTGTAACATTATACAGTACATGTACATAGAGAAATGTTAATAACCAGTATTGCATAAGACTTTAGTGCAAACCCATGATAAGACCACTAGGTGTAGAAGACTAAGAAACTGAAGAAACAAAATCTTACTTGGAAATTCCCAAATAAAAAGGTAGCACAAACTTTCAACAGTACTGTCAGACTAATTGAAGCCCACGAAACACCTTCATAGGAACCGAAGATTAAAACCAGACATCAAGATGTGTAGAGGAGCATATGACCAACCAGGCTATCAGATTCACTGAAGAAAAAAAATACTAAGGTATACTATATTGGGTTATCTGGATTGATAGTCTGGAATGAGACCGATGGTTCTGAGTTGTGGTTAGTAAGGGATGATGAAGAAGATATCAGAAAGATAGGTACTGGGGTTTGGGTGAACTTTACAAAGGTATAAATAATGTAACATAGTGGTTTAAGATTAGCTTTAACTACAAGTATTAGGTAACTATAGCATATTACATAAAACTAAATTAGCTGTATGTAAAACATGAAAGGCTCTAGTAATGATGCTTCTGAAAATACATTGCATAAAATAAGGTATGAGGTCCTAAGGATACAGGTAAGCATTTAGACCTTCTCGACTAACTTACATAGTGAAGATGATCTAGTGATATAGTAAGGGTTGCAGTACAGAGGATTTAAATAGACAACACTTCTAGTTGAATTGCAGGTATGGCAGCTAGTGTAGAACTATTAGTGGACTACTTAATTAGACACCAAAAGTGTATGTGTGACTAGTTGTACTCTCTAATGTAAGGTAACTTCTTTGAGGCTTTGGCCATGAGTCCCTATATCCTAACTATACTGAATAAAAAGCTTCAGCTCCAAAAGAAGCTAGTTTAACACAAAAAAAAAACAACTGTTTTTATCTATTAAGTTAAGATACCTAAAATAACAGTCATATTAGCATAACTGGCAAGTTATAGAGCATCTGTATAACTAGTTATACAAAAAAAATACAAACTAGTATTAGGTAATACAAACTTTAGATAAGTCTTTATGGCTATAAAAATCTGTTAAAATTGGAAAACAGAAAGTTTATTTGGAAAGTCTAAATAGAGAGGTAGCATAAATTTTTAATAATGCTACTATAAAGGCTAGTTTAAGAAAATAAATACTAATATTAAAATATTTAGACGAACAAGAATATTTGAGTTAAAGTTTCCAAAGTACTATCAATCAGACTGTTAGAATAAACTAAAGAAAAGAATATTAGACTAACTTAATATATCAATAGATTAATTGTAGTTCTATACAAACTATCTTAATTGAAAGTCTAAAAAATAGGCAGAAATATACTAAAGTATTAGGAATATGCTATAAAATAGATATTAGAGTTCAAATAAACTTTACAAAGATATAGCAATTAAATAATGTAACTTTAACTACAGATATTAGTTTTGCTATAGCAATATTAGATCAGCTGTAAAAAGGCTCTAAAAGGTTTATCTCAAAAAAAAAATAGTTCTAAAGTTAAGATGATAACCTGAGCATAACTTAGTAATATTAATATAGGTGCAGATTTAGAAGGTTTAAAATAGAATATTCAAGCAGAAATATTAGATATAAAGAACCTTTAAGCATATTCTTTAAATAGGTAATATAGAAAAATTACATATATAACTAATTGTATACTTTTTCTATAATAGTTTATAAAATCACATTATTAAAAAAGTCATTAATAAAAGTTAAAAGACTAAAAAGATTATCTTAACAAAAAAAAAATTTTTATAAAATTTAATTGTAAGTTTTATGTTATATTAAAACTTAAATTTTTTATAAAATTTTTTTTTTTTTTTGAAAGAGAAGTGTAGATTCTATAGCTTAGCAGTTAAGCTCCTATACACTATAGTCAAGGTCAATAATTCAAAGTTTAGCTAAAAGCAAAATCAAAAAATTTTAGCTTCTGTAATTTAATAAAGAGCTTGTAATTAAATATGAAGCCTTGTAATCAAGTCCAAGTGCATTATATAATAGAAATAGAAATTTCTAAAAGGAAACCTAATTATAGAGTGCAGGCACTATGTATAACAAGTGGTTATTATAAAAGGTTACAGTTATAAACAAATTGTATATGTAAGTCCTTTAGGCTAAGACAGTACTAACATTCTTATATCTTTTAAATAGACAATACTAACATTTTTGCATCTGATTTATAGAATATTTGATTGGAAGAATAATCAACAAATTGTGCAAATAAGTTCTAATTAGTATCCAAGAAAAGGATTTAATTGGAAGAGTAGTCTAAAAGTAACCAAGACTGAAATAGTAAGAAAAGAAATAAACATAAGAATAAGCTGTAATAAAAGATTAGCTTTATCAAGATTGGAAGCATTCTCTAATATTGTGAAACATCCTGATATAGAAGATAGTCAAAAATGTATAGAGGAATCAACCTGTTCTGTACATCTAAAGATACTAAGCTGAAGCTCTGATCACACCTATATAAAAGTTTATAACAATATAAGAATAAATATACCAATATGAATGCTATACTAATCAAAGTTAAAATCTCTCAAATTGGAAGTAATAATAATATTATAATAGTGATAGCTAAAAGAGATAACATAAAAAACAGATTTGAACTATTACTATAAAAGGAAGTACTAAAGAGGCAAACTAGTTATACAATTTATTTATAATAATGCTATTTGTTATTAATAAAAATAAATTATATTTAAATTAAATTAAAACCTAGTAGTATAAATCTTTAATAATACTACTATAAAGGCTAGCATTATAAAACAGATATTAATATTAAAGTACTCAAATAGGCAAGAATTTCTGGATTAGAAGTCCTAAAGATACTACTAACCAGATCACTAAAATAAACTAGAGAAAAAAAATATTGGGCTAATTAATATACTAATAAACTAGTTATAGTTCTATTAGTTTATTTGAATTAGAAGTTTAAAGAACAGGCAGAAATATACTAAAATATTTCAAATATGCTATAATATAAATGCTAAGGTTCAAGTAAACTCTACAAAAGCATAGCAGTTTAATGATTAGCCTAATTACAAGTATTAGTTCTGTTATAGTAATATCAAATTAGCTATAAAAATAGATTAAAATGATAATCTAGACATAATATAATAATGTTAACACAAATGCAAGTTTAAAAATTTTAAAATAAAACATTTAAGCAAAAGTATTAGATACAGCAATTAGTAAAGAACCTTTAGACAAACTCTTTAAATAAGTAATATAAAAAAGTTATATATATAGTTAATTATATATTCTTTTTGTAATAGTTTACAAAATTATATTATTAAATAAGTTATTAATAAAAGAAAAAGCTAAAAAAGTTATTTTAATACTAAAAAAAAATTTTTTATTTTTAAAATATTTTTTATTTTTTATTCTTTGCTTAAATATTAATAATTTAAAACTATTAATTTTTTTGCATTGTACAAAAATTTAGTAATTTTTTTACAAAATTTTAATATATTTTGCAACTATAAAAATTATATATTTTTTTATAATATTCTGCATATCACAATAATTTTGAAATTTATTTTACAATATTTTAAAATATTTTATGTTTTACAAAATTTTAAAATTTATTTTTTAATATTTCAAAATATTTTGTATTTATTTTTAGTATAACCATTAGTTCAGTATATATATTATATAATATAACGTATAAGTAAAATTAAGTACATTTATATATATAGTAAATGATCTACATATGAGGCACAGTAATAGTCATTTAGTAATCTGTCACATAAGCTTGTCTCATAGTAATGTCTCATAGTAAATTTGAGACAAATTATATAGTAATTTCAAGACAAAAATCTGTCACAATTACTGTGCCACAAAAATAAAAATATAAATAGATACAAGATTCATCTTAGTAACATCTCAAATTGAATAAAAAAATTTATTCAAACTGAGAACATAAACTCTTTGAGCAGTTCTCATAAAAATACTACTATAATTATTTTTGTACTATTTTTAATTGAATAAAAATTTATTCAGACCAAGAACCAGAGCTCTACAAGCTGTTTTTATAAAAATTATATTTTTTGTTTAAAGAATAGTATAATTTCAATGCCAATTTACACAGAATCTTACTATGTTAAGTGTATTTATGGTCTTAATTAAAGTTGCTCAGCATAGTAAGAAGTACTAGAATCTTTGTTTTTATGAATATCAGATGTAAACTCATTGAATAATAATGATTTTTCTCTTAAAAAATGTATATGAATTTTTTTTACTAGAAAATAGTCAATTGAAATCACTTTCGGATTTATTTTCCTTATTATAAACCTATTTTATGCTAATAATAAAAATTGTATAATATGTTTTCATCTATTAGTATATTAAATTTTATATTTTTAGAGTTAATATTCATGAAGATTTTAATGTTTTTCTATTTTGTTTCGTAGACAAATTTTGTCTTTGATGAAAATGATAATCGATTGAGGTCATCATTTTTTATTTTGATTCTAAATCTTATACTGCGCATTAAGATAATTGATAGAGTAAGTATATAAAATTTTTCCTGAAAATTTGAGCTTGTTTCATCAAAAATTCATGAAAATATAGTATTTTTTTGTTCAAAAACTACTAACAAATTTTCTTCTTTAAAGTTTATAAGAACATTTTCATTAATTTGACCACTTTATTCAAAGAAAACATACTGTATAATAATAATTAAGTTGGTGCAGATGACATTCAAGAATTCACATATTAAATTTCAAGTTAAATGGATTGATATTCGTAAAATTAGCTCAATTTTTGATGAAACGATTTTCGTCTTATCTTTATAGATCCTTATTCTAAAATCACCATCACATGAATTTTCTCATTTTATATAAAATTCTATTAAGCTAGTTGACTTTATGATATTAATAAAAATGTAGAGCACATTAAAAAACATGTAGTTTCATAATACAACTTTATATATTTTTCTAACAAAATATCTTGTAAATAGGATTTTTTAAGTGACAATTTTTTTCTATTTTATATTTTTAATAATATAATATATGAAATAAATATAATTTCTAACAAGTGTTTTAGCATCTGCTAGAATTTTTTTTATATAAAATAAAAATGTTTTCACAAGATTCTGAAATAACTTCTGAAACTCGATTACGAAAATTTAATTTTGTTTTATATGAAAGATTAGATACTATTAAAGAATATTTAGAACAATTTTTTAAAAAAAAATCATGTCCATTTAAAGAAATATATTTTAAATTTGAACCAAATAATAATTCTAAAGAATCAAACAAATATCATGCTTAAGGTTGGGCAGATTTAAGAAATCAGCAAAGACTTGGCAAATATAATTCTCAAACCAAAATTGGATCTGGAATCAAACAAATTTTTGAAGCAAATCTATATGTATTTTATGCAAATAGATCTAAAGAAGAGTGTTTTGCTTATATTAACAAAGATTTTGACAGATGCAAAGATCCAAAACATCAACCTTGTAAATGTAATTTTAAAGATTCATCAGATAGATGTTTAAAATGTAATTCAGAATATAAAAGACCTTCAGCATGAATTAGTACTGATCCAAAAATTTGTGGACCATTTCATTTTAAATTTGATATATCTAAATGTATTGATTTAGAAAACCATAATACAACAGAAACACTCAAAAAAGCAAAAGAAATAATAGAAGATATTATTAATAATGATATGTCAGGAGATGAAGTTATTGTAAAATATATTGAAAATAATCTACAATGGCTTGTAAATAATCCTCAAAATATTTACTTAATTAGAAAAGCTGTTAAAAAAATCAATAAAAAAAATATTCAAAGATTTTGGCATTTTGTTACATTTTATTTTTTAGGTCAGGGTGGTGCAGGAAAGTCAAATCTTGTGCAAAAATTATTTAGTTCGGAATTTTATTTAAAAAAGAAAAAACAACGCTCAGGCAGTAATTGGATAAATTATTTATATTATTATTTTTTTTAATCTTTAAAATTATATAAAATTAATTTTTTTTTATATTTTAGTGAGATGGATATACAAATCAATCAATAGTCTTTCTTGATGAATGGTATACCAAAATTGATTGGAATAATATTACAAATTATTTAAATAATACATCAGAAGAAGTTGAAATAAAAGGAAAAGAATTTAAACCATTTCTTACTAAGTATATTTTTATGACATCACGAAAACCTCCAAATGAAGCATTTAATTTTGGAAGACAAGGAACAGAAGATACAGTTCAAAGAGATTGGGGACAATTTGAAAGAAAACTTAACTATATAATTGAATTCATAAGAAAATGGGATGATGATATTGAAAAACGAACAACACAAATTTACTTTCATAAAGGAAATGAACAAGATTTTCGAAATATAATTTGGGATTTAAAATATGATAAAGGTGAATATACAATAGAAGAAACAATTGAAAAGATAAAAAAATTAAATAAGAATGAACTAGGAGAAGTAATAATCAAAGATAGACAAGTTTATTGGCATCGACATTTTCCTGAATTTAAAAAAAAATACTTACAAGCTTATCCTCAATGTAAAGAATTATCTGATTATAAACAGGAATTTCAAAATTCAAATAATAATAATAATGAATCAACTAATTTGTCAAGTTCAAACAAAAGAAATATTAATTTTTTATTAATTGATGAGTCTAAATCTGAAATTAATTCTGATGATTCAAATTATACTAAATCACGAAAAAAAGCAAAAACAAAAAGCAGAATAGAATATATTTTATATATTATTTAGTTAGTTATTTATTATATTTTTATTAAAATATTATACATATATTATAAATAAATATATTTTTATTAAAGGAACAAAAAAAATTACATGTTATCAAAATTAATAAGTGTATTAATCTGCTTTAAATTTTGTTTAATTAATTCATAATGTAATAGTTGTTTTTGAAGCAAAAGAATTTGCTCATCACGTTCCTTTACTAGTTTATGCAATCTAACAATTTCTTCTTCAATTTTATTTGGTTTAAAATATATACAGTCAAGATTTCTTTCATAGCAATATTGACATTTTGT
Source organism: Cetraspora pellucida (assembly GCA_910591915.1). Taxonomy (NCBI): domain Eukaryota; kingdom Fungi; phylum Glomeromycota; class Glomeromycetes; order Diversisporales; family Gigasporaceae; genus Cetraspora; species Cetraspora pellucida. Next base: position 9,328 of record CAJVQA010011083.1, read on the forward strand.
AGGATCATTATCTGACTGAATACATAATTTATGAAGTTTTCGGCATTTTATACAGTTTGTTCTTTCAGTTCGAGTCATTTTTTTACATATCAAATTATAAATATTTTTGTATTTATAATTTTTTTCCATACCTTTTATAGTTTATTACAATTTATTAATTTTTATTCCATATTAAAAAACTATAAATACAATCTAAGATTATTAAAAAGTATAAAAAAATGTCTAATTTACTAACAAAAGAACAAAATATTATAAATGAAATTGATATATTACAAACTGAAAATGACAATTTGAAAAGTGAAAATCAAGACTTAAAAAATCGAATAATCAATAAAGAGCTAATTATAGAAAATATTAATACCAATAATTTGCAATTAACAGAAAATTATAATCAAATATCAGAAACAAATAAACAATACGAGTTAACAATTGTAACTCAATAAAAACAAATAAAAGAAAAAGATTTATTAATTAAAGAACATAAAAGAATTTTAAATAATATTTTTGAAAAACTTAATCTAACAGAAAATGAACAATCACTTACAACAACTTCGAAACAAAGAGAATCTGATTCTGAACAAAATTAATTCAATAACAAATAACAAAAAAAAATTAATGCATTATCAATTATGAATAGTGAATTGCTTGAAGAATTAAATTATTACAAGAATAGCAATTTTAAAAATTTTTCTGATTCTGTAAACAATTATTTTTCGAATTTTGCAATTGGATTCTTTGTTGAAATAATTCCAGCATATTATTTAAATATAATAAAAAATATATGAAATATTAAAGAGCTGCCTTATATCCGGCAGCTTTTTAAATTTATTATAAACCCTATATTAATACTTTGGAAGAAATATTTACTAGCCATTTCATTTGTTACATATTATTATTTTACAACAAAATCTTTTCATAATATCGAAATTGTTTTTATTATTTTTATTATTAATATTCTTATTATCGAATACATAAATTACTATACAAATATCATGTTTATTTTATTGGCATATAATAAAAATTAATAAATTTTATCGAAACAATTTACTATTAAATACTTTTATATTATATTTTCTAAAAGGATTGTTGACAATTTTCTTTTAATACTTTACATTCTTCACAGGATTTTTTATTTATTAAATCTTGACGAAATGTGAATAGTAATGTAATATTATTGATTTTTGTTACATCATTGATATTTTTTTCAGACATCTAAAAAAAAATAAAATAGTTATAACTAATTATTTATGTAAATATATGTATAAAGAAAAATAAAAAACTTTATCATTGAATAAGAACAAAAGGTCACAGTGCATATGTAAAGGTAAATAGTAAAAAGCCGGCTGCTTACAACTTTACTATCTGTATTTCCAATATATTGAACTCCAGTTATTCAAAAGAGAGAAAGTAAAAGTTCTTATATCTTAACTAGTATATAAATTATCTAAACTATTTTTTTAAAAAATAAAAAATACGAATACTAACTTTTTTAAAAAATGTTTGCAATAGAAAAATATACATGATGTTTTTTGTAAAACAAAAAAAATTATCTTAAAAATAAATAAACAGATCGAATTTTCTGGTTCATTATTAAGTCACATGAATAAAAATTATTTTTAGCTTTA
>CAJVQA010011084.1:0-10950 GCA_910591915.1 Cetraspora pellucida
CTACCCTCCCAATCAAGTACTCTGTAAGTTGGGTACAGAGATGTTGGTGCTGCCCTGTCTCCTAGGGACTTACTTGCACAATACCGTTGTGTAGCTGAACCTTTTGTGATGCCGCTGTCACACGTAGTGCCTTCTCTCTGCAGAGTTGGTCTCCTTCTGGGAATTGCTAATCCATCCTTGTACTTCATCTTGGGACTTTTTCCACAGGGCTCCGCATCCAATTTGGCTCCTATTTTAGGTTACAGAGTTAAAATTCTAAGATTTTGCCTCCAGCCCAACTTGAACCGTTAACCTAGTCTGTGGAGGTCAATTTATTTTATTTTATTTATTTTTTTATTTTTATTTCTTACTAATTTGTCTTCTTTATCTTACTTAAATTTTTTTTTTAAATTTTCTTTTTATTTATCTATTATTTTTATTTTTTTCTTATTTATTAATCTTTTTATATTATATTCTCTAAACCTACTTATAAATTATGTCTTAAACTGTTCTTACTATTATATTTGCAAATTGCTGTCTTGTTTTTATATTTAGAAACTACATTAATTTGTCTTATCTTTTTTTTAGAATTAGGTCTTTAATTAGTATTTTTCTTTTTTTTATCTTTTTTTTGATTTTTTTAAAAAAGTACTATATATAATATATTTGAAAAGATTTAGTTTTTTTCTTCTTTTTTTAGTTTTTTTTAAGCTGTCATAATAGTTACTTTTTGAATTCTTTTTTAAAGTTTTTTTTCTTATATAATGTTAAGTGTATCTATATTTTTTTTATTTTATTTGAATATATTTAAAATTTTGTTATTATATATATATTTGGTTACAGAGTGTAGCAATCTAGTGAAGTGAATAGATTGTCAACTCCTAAGTGGCAAGTCTAAGGTTCAATTCTCATAGATAATAAATTTTAAAAATTATACTTATGTTACAATAACTGTCTTTTGTTGATCAGTTGAGTTTATGCATCTGTAAACTTAGGTATATCAGGTTGGAGCCTACCTGATTTTGGGAGCTCAAAGCATCTATATGAAGTATAATATTATATATATATAAAGAAATATAAAAACTAATGTTGTATAAGGCTTTAGTACAAACCTGTAATAAGACTACTAGGCATAAAAAACTAAGAAACCAAGAAGACAAAAGCCTACTTAGAAATTCTGAATAAAGAGATAATACAAACCTTTGATAATACTATTAGACTGATGAAAGTCTATAAAATATCTTTATAGAAACTGTCAAATAAATTAGATAACAAGATATATAGAAGAACATATAACTAATTAGGCTATTGGAATTACTGAAAAAAAAAGATACATAAGTATATTATATTAGGCTATCTGAATTAGAAGTTTGGAGAGTTTATTGTTAGTTCTGAGTTGTGGCTAATAGGAGATAATGAAAAAGAAGTTGAAAAGATAGATATCAGGTTTTGGGTAAACTTTACAAAAGTAATAGTTGTTTAATAGGTAACTTTGACTGCAAGTGTTGGTCTTGGCCATAGCATTAAACCAGGTTAGCAGTAAAAGGGAATATAGCTCACTCTGGTAGGTTTGTTTTGAAGATAAAAATTGTCTAAGAATTATAGTTCTATGATTGAAAGCAAATAGATTTGGGTCTGTAATCTAGTAAAATTAATACTAGGGTCAGATTAGAGGGTTTAAATAGAACATCTAAGCAGAGATATTAGATACAGTAACTAGTAAAGAACCCAAGATAGACTTCTTAAATAGATAATATAGAAAAGTTATATATATAGCCAGTTGTATACTCATCTAATAGTTTAATATGAATACATTTATATAAAACATATACTCAATATAAGTATTAATAAAAAGCTAGGACCAAAGAGGACATCTTAATATTGAAAAAATATATATATATATTTGGTCTTCTTTTATTAAGTTTTTTTAAGATTAAAAGTTTATCTATTATATATTTTATAAATGCACTTCTTCTTATACTATTTCTTCTGATTATATAATATGTTTTTTTAGTTGTTTTTAAACTTTTTTTTTATTTAACTATCTCAAATAATATCATCATGAGGCACATGTGATGCTTTTTTTTTTTTTTAATTTTAGTAGTCATACTAGGATTCTTGAAACTATACAGTTACATGAAATTTTCCTAATATATAAGTCTAGCATTACTCAGTTATCTAAATGATACCTAAGTACAACCTGCTGCATTATCACATTTAGAGATAAACTGCTTGTCTAACTGCCACCCTACAATAGAACATTGCTGATCTGATGACATCTTTTCATAGAGAAGCAAAAAACAAAAAAAATTTTTTTATATAAAAAACAAAACAGAGGTATAGGGGTAAACAATAAAAGATACAAATCAAGAAATAAAAAGAAAAAGGAAATAAATAAGAAAAAAGGAAATGTGTGAAACTTGCAATTCACAAATATCAGACAGTCACAATTGTATGCCTGTGGCAGGCCTTTAAAATTATAAACTATACTAAATAGAAATAACTCTACTATTTTTCTATTTATTTAGATTATTTAACAAAAAACTATGTAGAAAAGAAAAATCTTTGACTTGATTATAAAAGATCAGTATAGAGCACTAGTTAGTCTAAAGACAGTATTTTCAGGTGTTTAGTATTTCAAGGCATATGTATAGTTGTGTTTATATTACTGTTTTGTTTCTGATCTATGTCTTCAACAAACCTATTTAGGAAGTAAACACTGCTAACTGTTTTGGTAGTTTTATATGTTGATCTTTAGGAAGGAGTAAACTAAATCACCTATTTTTACAAAATTTCCTTAAAGCAAAGTAAAGGTGAGAGGTGAACCAACTTTGTAGCTTTTATAAGTTCTTGACCTTTATAAGTGTTCCTTGTAAATTTTATAGTTGTATAGAACTAATATATCCAACTTTGTTGTTTACTTAATAAAAAACTTTGGCTTTCACTAACTACTTTTTCTATAGTTCTAAAGTACATTTAAGCTGTCATCACAAAGCTGCAACTTCTTTTTTAACTCTATTTTAATGTTCAATTATGCATGTACAATATTCTGAAAAAGTTTTTATAAAGTTTAATATATTAACTATATTGTTTTTCTGTAGTTTGGCTTTTTGAAAAGTTTGGTTTAAATGATCATTAAAAAGAGTTGTAGTGATGCTTTTTTTATTAATTATAACTGCTAGATTATTATTTATATATTAAATGATTTACTAAACTAGATATTTATAGATTTTTCTATAGATAGGTGTGACAAAGTTTTTGTTATATAGTAGACTAATCTCTTTGAAGATTCTGTTTCTTGCTATAGCTAAAATTGCTAATTTTGAATATTGTATATTTTCCTATTTAAAAGCAGCATAACAATACCAGATTTCATATATAATGTATATATATAGCTATAATATAGTCTTATATATTTTTGTTACTCTGTAATGTTCTTTAGAAATATTTTTTATAACAAGTTTAGTATGGATTCAGTTTGGCCTATTTTTAGAAATTTGTATGCTTTCATTCAAATTTTTTACTAATTTTGCATTCTGTTGCAAAGTGTTCAATAGTTTGTATATTTTTTGCATACCAAGAACATTTGCTCAATTCTGTTACTACAAAATAATAAAGTTTATATTCTAGTAGTAAGGCTCTGTAAAAGAGTCACTAGAAAATGTTTTTTTTTCTATTAAGTATTGCTTTTTAAAGAATTCAATTGTTATTTTGAGTTTGCTCTATAGAATCTAATTGGTTTGTAGTTTTGAAATTAAGTTTTTTTAAAGTTTTATTATAAGTTTAACTATAATTTTTGGTTCTTTTTTTTTATTCATTTCTATTTCTGAAAGATTTTAGAGCTAGTTAGATTCTGTAAAAACCTCTTCTTTAGCTTTTTTTTATGCTAAGAGGTAGGGTTTCTATTTCATAAATCATGCTTTAGTTTTGATTAGTTGTGTAGAGAGCACTTTTATAGCTAAAATATTTTTTTTTTGATCAAATACATGGGAGATTCTTTGTTTTTCTATTTTTGCTCACAGAAGATTACTTGAAATTAGTTTTATTCAGACTGAGATTAGTCTAGTTTCTAGCATATTGCTAACTATTAGTACTTGTAAGCTTCTTTGTTCATGTGATTGTTGGAAGATAAAGTACCTCAGAAGCATTTTGAAGTTGTTTTTTGATCTAGTAAGTAATAAGCCTGTTAATTTTTGCTATTTGCTTCTTATTTGGTAACATTAGATAAGTGATATACCAGATTTTTAAAAGAAGCAGTGAGTTTGCCAATATAATTTTTCTTTTTAAAAATAGGTTTTTATAAGCAAACTTTTCTAGATTTAGTTTAAGTTTGCTTATAGCTTCTTGCTATAATCTTTTTTTTGATATATTATTAGCAGTGATGCTATATTCTAAAACTGTAACATGGTCTTGTTTTTCTAGTTATTAAATTGAGTTTCTTCTGAAAGAATTTTTTCTTTTGCTATGTTTGTAAGTAGTATTAAATTAGTTTTGAGCTTGTTAATTTTTGCATTAAAGGCTTTTTCATAGTTATTGAATAGGCCTAATATTGTTTTCTAATTAGAGCAAAAGCTAATGCCTATTGTTAGATCATCTGCATCAGTAGCACACTTGAAAGATTGGCTGTTAACTTTGATTTCTGTTATATTTTTGTTTATCATATTTAGCAATAGTTCAAATGCTAACATATATAAAAGAGTTGAAAGTAGGTTTCCTTGTCTGATTCCTCTTTCTACTCTAAAGAAGTTTGAAATATATTCTGAATCTAAGATGTGAGCTTCTTGTTAAGAAAATAAATTCTTTATTAGGTCTTTGAATTTTTTATTAAAGCTTATATTTTCTAATACCATTTGGAAAAACTCATGACTTATTTTGTTAAAAGCTTTTTGCTAGTTTACAAATAGCATTTAGTGCTCTTTTGTATCATCTTTTTGGTTTCTTAAAATTGTAAGAATGTTTAATGCAGAATCTGTGATTAATCTGTTTGTGATAAAGCTTTGCTGATGTTAAGGTACAATTGCTTCACAAATTGTATTTAGTCTGTTAGTAATAATTTTCATAAAAATTTTAGCATCACAGTTAACTAGTAAAATAGGTCTTTAGTAGTTTATATTGTGTATTTTTTAACTTTTTTAATATTAGTATAACTAGATTTTTGCACTATAAGAAGAGCATTATTCCTGAGATTAGTACCTGGTTAAAGATTTGTTCTAGAATAGGTGTAATATATTCTTCTGTAAGTTTATAAAATTTATATGTAAGACCATTCAGTTCTAGAAACTTGTTATTTGGTAGTTTTTGGATAGTTGTTAAAATTTCTTCTTTGAAAATAAGGTCTGTTAGTTTTTGTTCATTTGTGTAGATACCTATAAAAGATTTTTAGTAATTTGTTTTGCTATTTTATTGTTAATTTCTTCTTTGCTATATATTGTAGAATATTGTTTTTTAATATAATTAAGTACTTCTTTTTTATTAGATTGTTCCTGAGCTAAGAGAATTTGTATTTTTGTAAAAGCTGAATATAAGCTTTGACTTTTAAAGCATAAATAGAAATATTTAGTTAATTTTTCTTCTAGTTCTATTTAGTTTGTTTTCAATCGATATTGTCATCTTTGTGCCAGTTTAGTTAATTTTGATTGAACTTGTAAATTAAGATTTTCTAATATGACAAAGAGGTGTATCTGGCTAGGCTATAATTTTTTTTAATTAGTTAATTTTCTTGTTAAGTCTTTCTATTTTGTCTTCTGGAGCTTTTGGTTTTTTGAAGGCCTTTATAATCAATTTGATATAGATTTTATGCATATCTCAGCTCATTGCAGAAGTAGCATCTTTAATTTTATCCAAGATTTCTTTTTTTAAAATGTTATTTTTAAAAAAATTTAAATCGAATCTCCAGAGTGTTGAATGCTTAGATTTTTGTTTTAGGCTTAGAATGCATTTAACTAAGAGATGATTAAAGTTTTCAAATCTTGTTTTAGTTTCTGATTTAAGATAGCTGTAGTTTTCATCTATAAAAATATAGTCTAGCCAAGTAGCTATTATTTGGTTGTTATATGTATTTTGATGAAATGTATAGAAGGGCTTTCATTTAGAAAACAAGGCTAAGTTGATAAATTTTTTTGTGATTTTATTAAGTAGTATCCTTAAGAAGTCATTTAAGAGGTTGCTTAACTTATTCTATTAATATCTGGATTCAAGTTTGTGTTTAGATTCTCTGTGATAATGTTAATTATATTCTTTTTCTTGTTTATATTCCAATTGTTAAAGAATTCAGTTCTGTTTAGAATATTTGATAGTGTATAAACATTTATTACATAAAAGAAGAATTTCTTGAATATAAAATATGTTAAGATTATTCTATCTTCTTGTATTGTTAAATTTTATAGTTTTGTTTTCTGCTAAGATTGCTGTTCTGCCTGTTCAGATTAAGTTAAAAGGCTATTAGTCTTTTAAAAATTATTGGGTGACAGCATTAAAAGTATTTGTTTCTTGTAAAAAAATAATGTCTAGTCTGTAAGATTTTAAAAGTATTAATGTTTTAGTCTATGTTTAAGCCTTTAACATTTAACATAGTAATTTTGATTAAGTAATAGCTTATTAAAAATAAATTATTTAGTTTTAGAGCTTCCACAGACTCTTTGTATTGGATTATCCTAATAATTTTTTTTGTTGGTTACTTTGTAAAATTTTTAATCTTTATGTTTTCTTTTTTTATAACAACTAACATAAAAGTAGAGTTATCTACTTTTTCTTGCTCATTTGATTAGGTATTTTTCAAGTTTGTATTGTTAATTACTGATTCTTGTATTGTATTGAAGTTATTTTTGATAGAAATTTCTGTGCAAACAGTATCTGTTTTGCTATCTATATCATAATTTGATGTAATTTCTTCTGTTTTTTGTTCTTGTAAGCAAGTTTTATTCATGTTTATGTTTTGGGTTTCTTCTTATATTAAAAGTTTTTTACTTATTCTACATATAGGTTAGCCTCTGTTGGGTTTTTAATAGGCATTCTGTTTATATACTTTTTCTTTTGAATTCTTGATAGTGCAGTCTTAGGTTTTTTATTTCTTGAAATTGTGCAGTTTTTTTTAATTTAACCTGTTTGGTCACAGAAATAACAGACTTTTGGTGTCTCTTTTTACTTAGTAGTTACTTTATTATCATCTATATATATAAATTAAGAGATTCTTTGTTCTAATTTTGAGTCTTCAGTATTATCAAAGATGATGATCTATTGATCTGTCATATAAAAAAAGCTTTCAATAAATAAAGGTTTAATTGAGACAATTTTCCTAAAATATTCAAAGGCTTCTTTCACCAAGTTGGAGATGTGTTTTTTGGTTTCTAATGGTATATTTCTTACTTTAATTGGTAAAAAGAATTTACATGCATCTGTTGAGATATAGTCATAATATGTTTTATTAAAAATTTTAATGCCATTAGTAGCATAGTATGTTAATCTATCTTGGTTTGAAAAAACAATTTCTAAATAAGATCTTAAGCCTTTTTTAAAGTGTTATTTGGCTGCAATGATATCTCCTCTCAGACCTTTATATAAAGAGACCATAATTTCATTAAGGAAGTTATAAAGATCTGAAATTTTAATGATTAGTGCATTGTTGTTTTTAGATTTAATTTGGTTTCTAAAAGAAAAAGCCACAAAGGTTGATTTTTTTCTTTTTAGTTTTGCTGACATGTTTGTGCCCTGTTTGGCAGCTGATGCATAGCTTAAAATAGGTCTGTGTCTGTGCTGTTTCTCTGTAGTACAACTTGTTTCTTTTTTAGTAGTTGGCATGTAACTAATTTCATTGTTGTTTACATTTTCATCATTTGTTTTGTTCTTGTAATTTGATGTGTTTTTTAAAGCTTATAAGTTGTTGTTTCTTTGAATAATATTTTTTAACCAGTTTTTCTTGTTTTGGATTACTTCTACTGGTACTAGCTTTTTACTTGCTGCTTCTGTTTCTTCTTGTATTGCAAGAACATATTCAGAAAAAATGCTGTCAGGCTTTTCTGCCTAGAGATTGTTGTCTTCTTCTTTTTTAACATCAAGTTTTTGCATTTTATAATTTTTTTCTGGTAATAAAGATTTAACTCTTAAAAAGAGTTTTTTTTTCTTTGGTACAAGGGCTTTGGCTCTTGAAGTATACTTTTTTTGTTAAGTTTTGTTTTGTGTTTAGCAACTTTATGATTATTGTTTTTTATTTTCCTTTTTCAATCAAAGGTAAACAGAAAAAAGTTTACTTTTTTAAACTTTTTTAAAAATGTATTCAGTTATAAATTATAATTATTGTTCTAGAAAAAAATAGCAATCCTAGTGTAGTAGTTGGGTTGTTATCCTTCAAATAGCAGATCTAAGGTTCAAATTCCATCTATAATGAAATTTGAAAATTAACTTGTATTATAGCAAACTGTTTCTTAACGATTGATTAAATTTGTGTATTTGTAATCTTAGTTGCACCATCTTGAATAAAAGCTTAGGGCATCTATGCCACATGTAACATTACATATACATAGAGAAATGTTAACAACTGGTGTTATATAAGACTTCAGTACAAACCTATAATAAGACTACTAGGCACAGTAAACTAAGAAACTGAAGAGTTAGAAGCTATTTAGAAATTTCCGAATAAAGAGGTAGCATGAACTTTTAACAGTATGGTTAGACTAATGGAAGTCCATAAAACACTTCTAAAAAGATAGGCAGATAAACTGAATGTCAAGATGTATAAAAGAGCACATAACCAACCAGGCAGCCAGGATCACCAGAGAAAAAGATATATTAGTATACTATACTAGGCTATCTGAATTGAAAGTCAGTAAAGTTCTGTCAATTCTGAATAGCAGTTAGTAAAAGATGATAAAGAAGATGTCATGATGATAGATACTGGGATTCTAGTGAACTTTACAAGGTTAGAAATAGTGTAATATAGTGGTTAAACAGGTGTAACTCCTGTAATTGCAAGTGTTAGATAACTATAGCATGTTGCATAAAACTAGATCAGCTATGTGTAGGACACAAAAGGTTCTAGTAAGTTTCCTGTCAAGGATAAACTAGTTCTAAGAGTCTTGAATGCATTAGGTACTTTGAATGAGTATAGCTCAGAAGATGTTTTTATGATCACAAGTTAGATTATATATGCAAAGGATTTAAATAGGCAAGATCTGTAGTTGGCTTGCAGGTATAGCACCTAGTATAGAACCTGTATAGTAATGTATAGGCAAACTATTTAAATTAGATACCAAAAGTGCATGTATAGCTAGTTATAACCTCCTATGTATTGAAGCCTTTAAAGGTATTAGTGTTCAAATACTTGAATAAAAACCTCAATCTCCAAAGGCAGAAACTTTAATATTAAAAAAAAAATATTATTATTATTATTCTAGTTTTAGATTTTTAATTGCTTTTATTTTTTTTTTTGATATTAAGGTGACCTCTTTGGTCTTTTGACTTTTATTAATCACTTATTGGTATTGTAGTTCAATTAACCATTATAGGAAAGCATATAATTGGCTACATGTATAACTTTTCTATATTACCTATTTAAGAAGTTCACCCGAAGGTTCCCTACCAATTGCCATACCTAACACCTCTGCTTGGGTGTTTCACTTTAAACTCTCTAAACCTGTAATCTGTGTTAACATCACTAGACTATCCCAGATGCCCAGATCATTGTCTCAACCTTAGAACTAATTTATTCTTGAGGTAAACTCCTCAGAGCCTTCTGTATCTATTTTTACAGCTAACCTAGGTATCACTATGGCAGAACCAACATTTGTGATCAGGGCTAACTATTAAACTGCTATGCCATTGTAAAGTTAACACAAATTCTAGCATTTACTTCATAGCATATCCAAAATACTTTAGTATACCCTTGCCAGTTCACTAAACTCCCAATCCAGATAGCCCAGTAGAACTTATGACCAGTCTATTGGTATATCAGGTCAGCCTAATATTCTTTTTCTCCAGCTCGATTCAGCAGCCTAGTTGGTGATATTCTTTACCTAGAGGTTTTTGCCTGTCCAGCTACTTTGATCTTGGTATCCATTTCATAAGGCTAGCCTTTATAGTAGAGCCATCAAAGATCTGGCTACTTCTTTACTCAGCTCTTCCTAAATGGACTTCTTGTTATTCAATTTTAACAGATTTACATGACTACAAGAACTTATCTAGTGTTTGTACTGCCTAATTGCTGGTTTGCATTTCTTCATATAATTACAACCTTGTCCCAAAGAACAATGTCATGTGACCTGTTACATGAATGCCCCATGACCTATCAGTCATGCTGATGCGATCACTATTACAGGTATCCTAACCCAATCGTTAGTAACAGTTGCCATAATACGAATATTATATAAGTGATGATTCAAATTTTTACTGTCAATAGAATTTGAACATCCAATCTACCACTTGGAGGGTTAACAACCTGACCACTTCACTAGGTCACTACACTCCTTTTATTTTTTTTTATTTTGTTTTTAATTTTATATTTGTTATTAGTTTGTATAATAGTTTTGCTAATATATTAGTTTTTTTGTTTTTTTATACTAAACAAATTTTATTTCTTCGCAATTAACTTGTTTAAATTATATTATCTTTCTATTTGTTGTTTCTTTTTTTGTAAGATTATTAGCTTTATTATTTTATTTATTTCTATTATAATTTTTTATTTTAACTAACTTTATTTATATATTTTTTGTTTTAATAAGATTTATAATCTTTATTATTCATATTATATATATTTTTTAAGGATTTATTTCTATTTGCCTATTCTAAATCTCTATTAATGTTTCTTATTATAGTATTATTATTTATATATATAGGTTATATCATCACTTTTAATAAATTATATTTTATAATATAAATTATTTTTTTTTTTTTTTTTTTTAAAAAAAGTGAGATCTTGCCTCGATTTCTTTATTGATTATTAATATCTAAATACATTTTTATCTGTAGTACATATTATTT
>CAJVQA010011085.1:0-10950 GCA_910591915.1 Cetraspora pellucida
CTAAATCAATTCCAATTTGTTTGAAGGCTCATTCTATTTGAATAGGATGAAGGGGTTCAGTTCATTTACCTTTTAGTCTCTTTTGGCATTCTTCATATGTTTTAACATATTTTTGTACATCTTGATACATTTGGTCTCAATAATATCGTTTAGCTATTTTATAATATATAGCATCTGTTTCTAAGTGTCCTGCAGTAGAATGTTTATGTATCATTTACAGAACAAGTTCTACTTTATTCCATTTGATAACACAAAGAGGGTACTGGGGTTCTTTTTGTTTTTTTTGTATAATAGTTCTTTCTTAGTAATAAAATGTTTAGCATGATGTTGGATTTGTTTAATCTGTTCTTGGGATAGAGAGTCAGATAACTTGTCTAATTCTATATAGTTATATAAATTATAATAGAGGTCCAAATTCATAAGAAAGGGTTTTGATATAAGATCTGTGTCTGTAGTCAAGATAAAGCATCTATATTGAAGTGAACTCTTCTTGGTTTATGAATAATTTTAAAGTTATAAGGCTAGAGTTTTAGAATCCATCTTCCTAGGCATCTTTTAGATTCAGCAGATTGTAACTACTTGAAAGCAAAATGGTTAGTAATTAGAATAAACTTGGCAGTTCCAAGATATTTGTAAAAATGTTCAATAGCCTATACAATTGCAGCATATTCAAGTTCAGTAGCATCATAATTAACTTCTTCTTTGGTTAAGCTTTTATTAGCATAGACTACAGAGTATTCCTTTCTGTTCTATCCAATTGACTAAGGGTAGCTTCAAATCCATGATAAGACATCAGTAGCTAAGATGAATAATCTATCGAAGTCAGGATACTTTAATATAGAAGCTGTAGTTAGTCTCTGTTTTAATTCTTCAAAAGCTTTCTGTTGTAGTTCATTTTATATATAAGAAGTTTTTTTGCATAGTAGCTGATTTCAAAGCTGTGCTACTTTAGAGAAGTTATAAATAAATTGTCAATAATAACCTACTAGTTCTAAGAATGAATATAGTTGAGTTACATTATTAGATAGTTGGATCTTTTGAACAGCTTCTATCTTTTGAGAATCAGGTGCCATTCTAATCGAGGTAACTATATGTTCTAAAAATGATAAACTTTGTATCCAAAAATTATATTTTCTAAATTTAATCATAAACTGGCTTTTCTGATTCTAATAAAAGTTTGTTGTAAATGTTCTAAATGTTCATCGAAAATCTTGAAGTATACTATAGTATCATCAAGATAGACTACTACAAATTTCTATGCAATGTCTTGGTATATTCTATCTATTAATTATTAAAAAGTCACAGGTGCATTATATAGTCCAAAAGGCATTATATTAAACTCATAAATACCATATTGAGTTACAAAAGCAGTCTTTTCTCTATTTGTAAAATGCATAGCAACTTGTCAATATCTACTTGCAAGGTCAAATGTAGAGAACTACTTGAATTCTTTTAGAGTGTTAAGCATTTCAGCAATGTGAGATAAGAAATAGGCATCTTTCTTAATAATACTATTAAGTTTACAATAGTTAACACAGAATTGTAATTTGCTATTTTTTTTTGAACTAATACTACTGATGAGATCTAGGAACTAAAGGAGAGTCATATAAGTCCACTATCAAGCATTTATTGAATTTCTTCTTTGATAAATGTCTGTTCTGTAGGAGAAAAAGAGTAAGGTCAAGATCGAATAAGAGGTTCTTATTCTGTATAAATTCAATGAGTTACAAGGTTAATGCATTCTAATTCTATTGTATTTTGTCAAAAAAATCTGAGAACTTCATCAGCAGCTGGCTAAATTGTTTTTTTTGTTTAGCATCTAAAGGTCTAATGTTCAATTTAGATTGTTCTGAACTAATACTATATTCTTTATAAGAGATCATAGTGTCTATTGTAAAAACTTAATGCACATTGTTTGATTCAACAGGTAGTTTTTTATCCTGCTTGGAATGATCTAAAAATTTGACTTTTCCTATTCATAAGCAAGGAAAGTATATCATTGTTGAGTAGTTTGAGCATTCTGTTAGAATACTTGTAGGAGGGTCTGAATAAATCTCTCTAACTTTTCTACTTTCTGTTAAAGCTGTAGAATAAGTTGGTTTTGGGTTTTTACTTGTTGCTATAGTTGTGTGACTTGTGGTTGCAATAGGTCTGATTCTGGTAGAGTTGTATTGGTAAAGCTGAGCAAAGAGTTTACTAGTTTTGGCATAAAAGGTTCATAGATAGGAACTGGTAAAGAAGCATAGTTCTGGCAATATCCTTGATAGAGGTCTAATTTATCTTGATGCTTAACATGTAAGCATTCCTTGCAAAGGTTAACAGAAGCACTAAACTGTTAATGAAGGTTAGCTATAGCAAGCTGATGATCAAATTCTGAATAGCTAATATCAAAAGACTTAGCCAATGTTTGTTGAAGAAGTTGCTCTTCTTCTTCATTAAGAACAGCTTGTTCAGCTTATAGAATAAGGTCCATTTCTTCATAGGTCCATGGTTGATTAATTTGGTCATTCACTTGGGGTTTCAATGCTTCAGTAATAGTAAGGTCTGTTTTTTGCAAATAGATTTTAGCAAGACAGAAGATACAAGTCTGGTTCATTTCATACTAAGATCCAGTACTTCTGGTTAACTTAGTGTAATGTCTAATTCAGGTCTACAGGTTATAGTTAGAGTTGTAGAAGACATTTGTACTAGCTTTGTAAGCATATAAATGTTCAAGTTTACAAAACCATAGTTCTTCTGTTATACTTTCTAAATTATGCATTTTGTTTCTTGGTTTAGCATGTTTACATAATTTACATTCAATCAAGGTCCTACATCCATTACCTTGAGTGTAGTAGTACTGGCTTCAAGAGTTATCATGATCAAGACTTTGATAGAAGTCAGTATAGCAACCTTTACAAACAAGAACTTTATCCAATTCTTGTAGGTTTTCTGGTCTTTGGAGGTTCTTACAATAACAGCAATAGTGGGTGTGATAATTGCTATGATAGTATTGTCTTTGGGCTTCAATTTCATTGGGGTTGCATCCATATTGATAGGTCTAATTCTGGCATTTGAGAGGAGCTAAGGGACAGTCAACAGCAATATGTCCCATTGAATTGCATTCATGGCAAATATTTTTAGAGCATTGTTGATAAAAGTATTTAGGACTTTGGCAATTCTTGCAAGTTTCTCTTTGAGAGCTTGTAGTTGGCAGTAGACAGCAATATGTCCTTTATAATGACATCAGTTGCAAGTATTTTGAGGGCAATTAGCAAAGAGGTGGTCAGAGGATTTATAGTTGCTATATACACAAGATGAGGCAGTTTGGGTTCATCATTAAGGTTGGTAGATGGTCCATCCTTCGTTGTCTGTTTCTGAGATAAGTTGAGCAGTGTATGCTTCATAAGTATAAGGAATTCTTGCTTATAAAGGTCAAGCTCTTTTGAGTCTGTTACTGTTAGTTGAATAGATAAAGCATGATTACTTTCATAAGTTGTTGGTACTAAAATCTTTTTGTTATTCTACTTGAATGAATAACAACCATTCTTCCAGTTATAACTGATACTAACTTTCTTGAACCAGTCATTACCAAGAAGAAGGGAGTAGAAGGTAGCAGGAACAACTTCAACAGTAATTGGGATAGTCATTCTTTCTATTTCTATAAGAAGATCTTTAATAATTCCTAGAGAATATATAGAAGTACCAGTTGCTATAACAATTAGGCTAGTGGAGGCTTGTTCAATTTTGAGTCCTAATTCTTTGACCATTTGATGAGCAATTATGCTAATAGCAGCACCACTATCGATAATAGCTTGGTAGGGTCTGTTTCTAAGTTGGATGTTACATTTTATAGGGGTAGTATAAGTAGGTAATTAGACTAGTTTAGTATTTTTGGCTTCTTTATACAGATATGCAGACATAGCTATATAAATCGAAGAGTTGTTAAGGAACTGTTCCTATTTCTTTGGTGTTGTAACAAAAGGAGTAAAAGAAGAATCTTTATGGCCAAGATAGTAACATCTTTATAGTAGAATGAGTGTAAGTGAAAACTAGTTCTTCTTCTATTATTATTATAAGAGCCTGAGTATCTGTTTCTTTCTTTAGAGTTTCTTCTTTCTCTAGAAGAATTTTAATAATAAGATCTGTTATGACTTCAAAAGTGAGATCTTTGGTTATGTCTATCATTTCTTCTATAGTTGTTTCTTTGGTTGAATTATTGTTCAGCTTGTCTGGTTCTACATTCAGCAATAAAATGTTCTGTTTGTCTATAGTAGTAGCAGCAATATGAGTCTTTGACTTGAGGCCTGTTAGGATTCAGTGTAGCTGCATAGTTAGCCATTTAAGGTTAGAGTAGTTGCTATTGCTAAGCCATGTTGATACTAAGTTTGGCAATTTGGTCTGTTAGTTGTTTAATAGCTTGGTCTGTTTCTGTAGTAGTATTGGCAGCTATTATATGTTCAGTTTCTCATTGTTTCGCAGTAGTAATAGCAGCATTTAGATTAGCAGGCTCATTAGCTTGCACATTAATAGAAAATTCAGGGCATAGTCCTTGGATAAATAATTGCTTGGTAAAGTCAACAGGAAAAGCATCACCAGGATTAGCTTGTTTTTTTAATTGTCTAAAACAATTAACATAGGCATCTACTGTGTCTAGGCTTTGTTTAATATCAAAAAGCTGTTTTTGCCAAATAGCTTTTTGTTTAGATATATAGAAGTGAAGTCTAAAGAGATGTTTAAAGCTTTTGTTTTAGTTGTTATTATCATCAAAAGCATTTGGGACAAGGTTAAGACTTTGCCACCAATTTAATGCAATTCCTTTTAAATATACAGAAGTAAGTTCTAATTTTCAAGCAACATCCCACTTGTTGACAGTGGCAGCTTTTCAAAAATTTTCAAGCCATTGTTCTGTGTCTTGGATTCCATCATCATAAAAGAAATCAGCTTTCATGAGAACTTTTTTACTTCTGTTTAGGGCATTAGTAAGATTAGCTATAGCTTGTGCAACATCTTGTAAAGCCTGTTGTGCTATGTTATCGAGTGGGTCAGGAAGGTTATTAAGAATAGGTAGAAGTGAAGAAAGAAGTTAAGGCTGGGGTTGAATAACAATAGATTGAATTTGGACAGCAATAGGTTGAATAGGTTGGAATAGAACAGTAATAGGTTGAAGTATAGGAATAGCAAGTTGAGATAGAGATGAAGGAGAAGGGCTATTTTCAAAAGTTTGTTGAGGTAAACCAGTAGGAGTAAGAGTTGGGCTAGAGGTTTCTGTAAGGTCTACAGAAGCAGTAATATATTCTTTTGTTTCTAAATTGTCAGTAAGTAATAGAGAGATTTGTGAAGTTCAATTAGGAGTATAGTAACTTTTAGAAAGTTCAGTAGGTGTGACTAATTTACTATATAGAGCTAAGCTATCTGCTAGGTTACATAAGAAGGGGATATTATCAGTAAAAATAATATCAGTAGTAGGTGGTAGAATAGAACTTTCTAAATTTTCAAGATGTTGACTAAATTCTCCTGGTTTTTCAAAACTAAAACTTAGAGAAACATTGAGATGAAGGTCAAAAGTGTTTTGGTATTTAAAAGGTAAAGTAAGAAGCTAGAAGAGGTTGGTATATCTTCTAACTAGAGTTAAAGCAATTGTTTTAGAATCACCAATGTCTTGTTAGTATTAACAACTAAAAATAATATCTTTAATGCAGAGATAAATTGTAATTCGGTTTGGATATGGGGTGGTAAGAGTAATAAAGATATTCTGTGTTTTGGATGAATAATATTGAGCTGCAAAGTTGGTTTGGTACCAAGTTCAAAATTGTCTAAAATCTGTGTGAGGGCTAGTACATCAAGAAAAGTAATACTGAAGACCGATAATTCTGAATGCTATGCTTGAAATACATCTACTGCAAGATAAGATCCAGTTAGATATGCTTGTTGATGGCTTTGGATGTTTTTGTTGTGGAGTCTAGCAGCAGTATAAACTATAAAAAAAGATGTGTTTCTACATCTGGGACTCTGTAGAGATAACTAATACTCATCTGGATCTCTTGCTAGGATAACTAATACTTATCCAGGTCTCTTGCCAGAATAACTTTCCAATACATTTGGGTCTCTTGCCAGAATAATTTTTTTAATACATCTGGGTCTTTTGCTAAGATAACTTTTCCAATACATCTGGGTCTCTTGCCAGAATAACTTTTTCAATACATTTGGGTCTCTTGCTGAGATAACTTTTTCAATATGTTTGGGTCTCTTGCTGGGATAACTTTTCTAATACATCTGGAAATGTTTTGTTCAGGATGACTTGTTTTCTCTAAAAATTTAACCTTTCTGTCAGAAGGCACCAAATGTTATAGATGAAAGCCTTCTTAATTTTCATACTATAATAATAACACAGCATAGGGAATCCTTTATGGGTATATGTGATGTCCAAAAAAGAAGTATAGCTTCTGTTAGACATTGTCAAGAAACTATACTCTTTTCTGAGTTAGTTTAGGAAAGGTAATGCAATACTAATAACTTTACTTTATTTCACTAAGAGGAGATAAATCTTGCCTATAAGAATTATCTTAAAGAGGGAATATCAATACAGTTTATAGTCAAAAGCTTGTTTATTAAAGTAATAACAAGAAGAACTATCCTTAGGTTTCTGTTTCTAAGAAATCTCAAGATGTGTTTACAATATTAAAAAGAAGAGAAGTGTCTGTTGCTTAATTGCACTTAGGAAATTTAGCAAAGTTTATATATCTGTAAGCTAAATGACTAAGCAGCCAAATGACTAAGCAATTAAGTGACTAAGCAACTAAGCATTAAGCAACTAAGTGACTAAGTGACTAATTAATTACTAAGTGACCGGAAGGTTCTAGTAACTAATGACTAATGATTACTAAGCAATTAATTACTAAGTGACTAAGCAACTAAGTAGCTAAGCAACTAAGCAACTAAGTGATTACTAATCAAATGAAAAGTTCTAGCAACTACTAGTAATAATAATAATACAATAATAAAATAACTAATGCTAAATAATAATAATAATAATATAATAATAATAATAACTAATAACACTATAACTATAATTTGCATAATAATTTTTAGCTTATTTGGAAAAACTATATAAAGGGTTAATAGAAACAAATCTTTTTTGAAAGAATACATTAACTGCACTATTATTTCTAAGTTTATGTCTAAGTTCTGTATTAAATTGATGTTAAGTTATAAAGTTTTTTTTAGATTACAACATTAATTACAAGTTTGTATTTATACTATCATATTTTTTTTATGTTTATTGTTTAGATCTTAGATTTGAACAAACTTTTTTTTTTGATAATACCAAATCAAACTCTATTCTTGAAAATTAAAAAAAAACTAGTATTCATAAATTCTTACTATCACAATTATTCAACTTGTTTTCAATTAGTTTACCTGATTTTAAATTATATAGATAATTCAGTTATAATTTTGTATTCAGTTTGGAATTCTAATAAAAATAACCTGAATTTGATAAAAAATTTTGGGCCAATATGTATATAAAATAATATAAAATTCTGTAATAAAAATACAATTAATAAATAACAATAAATAACTTGTCTTGAAATAATCGATAGCATTCTAACAAAAAATATTAAAGTAAAATAATATATAGTATTAAAATAAAGCAGATTTATTGCAAAATATATATTATATATCATAGTTTAATCCTCTGATTGCTATATATACAAATTTTTATATATTAATTTTTTGTATATTTAAGTATCAATTAAAATAAGTTGTAGTATGTTAAATCTATTTTAAACAAACTTCTACAAATATTGCATTAAATGTATTGTTAATTCTTTCTAAAATTGTATTATAATTTCTTAGATGATTTCATGCTACTAGATTCTTAATCTTAGAAAAGGTATTTTTTATTAAATTTAAAAATGGTTTATAGGATAGAAGATAAAAAATTTTATGATTTGAATTGTTAATTATATTTTGTACTACTTTTAAGTAATGAAATTTAATATTATCTATTACTAAAAAAGACTTTTTGTTATTTTTAAAAATTAAAAAGTAAGTCCTTAGATAAATTTTGTAAACAAATCAGAATTTGCTAATCCTAAATATAAAGTATATTTCAGAACTTTATTTTTGGTAATTACAGTAATGTTTTTGCCTCTTTGTGCAAACATATTTTTAATTACTAGTTGATTTTTTAATACATGATCATATAAAGATACTAAATATAAATTAAATCCTGTTTTATCAATATAAATAAGATTATTTACATTAATATTTTCTTTTAAATGTTTTGAACATAATATTTTCTTTCTTTTAATGTCTTAAAGATATTATGCTTATAAGACACAATTGTTAATTATTTTAATATAAATTTAATTTAACTAATATACAGTCTAACAGTATTATTATTAATTTATAAATACAAATAATATTAATAAAATATGTATATATTTTTTATTATTATATATATATAAATTCTTGAAATAGGAATAAGGTTCCATAGCCTAGTGGTCTAGACACCTTTACCTCCACAGACAAGGTTAATAGTTCAATTCTAGCTAGAGGCAAAACTCTATAATCTACAGAAGCATATGAATATATGCGAAGCCCTGTGGCTTAAATCTATGTGAATAGAAGATCAGTATATAAGAAAGTTTCTGAAAAGAAGTTTTCTGATTTAGAGAGTTGGTGCTCAATGCGAGAGAAGCAGTGAATATACCAGAAATAGAGAGAAGGCGCACTAGCAGGTGATATGGTGAATATAAAAGAAAAACTATAAGAAAGGAATGGACTTACTGAAATTTGGACACCTCTGGCATTAAAACTAATTTAGTAGATACAGGTCACACTAAGTCAGATCTAAGTAGTTATCTTGGTATCAGCTTAGTAAGCTTGCGTTGAGGGTAAATTCGAAGAAATATAGATATTTAGTAACATCCAATGAGGTGGTACTTTGATATAAATAAAAACTAAGATAGTCCTAATCCAAATGTCACTACAACAGTAATATAAATATTACAGATATATATATAATAGTATTGAAAATTAGAAAGTTTAAATAGGCAACTCACAGGCGGGTCTTAGGTATGGCATCTAGTAGGTAATCTGTGGGTGGAACTCTTAATTAGATAATGACTAAAATTATATGTATGACTAGTTGTATTTTTATTGATGTACTATATATATTATATGTAATCATATATTACTTAATAAATAACATGTGAACAAGATTGCCACTTCAAATTAAAAAAAAAATAAATTCTTGAAATAGTAAATATAAAAATTATTTAGAAGTGTAATAACCTAATAAAGTAAATAAGTTGTTAACCTTCAAATAGTAGGTCTAAGATTCAATTCTTATAGATGATAAATTTTAAAAATTATATCTGTATTATGATAATTGTTTCTTGCTGATCAGTTAAGTTTTGGATATCTGTAATCTTAAATACACCAAGTTGAGTTCTACCTGACATTGAAAGCTCAGAGCATAATGTGAAGTATAACATTACATATATATAGAGGAATGTAAAAAACCAATGTCATATAAGGCTTTAATGCAAATCTGTGATAAGACCATCAGATATAGAAGGCTAAGAAACTGAGAAAACAGAAACTTACTTAAAAATTCTGAGTAAAGAGATAGCAAAACTTTCAATAATAACATTGAACTAATAGAAGCCTATAAAACATCTTTATAGAAACTGTTGGATAAACTAGATAACAAGATATATAAAAGAATATATAACCAACCAGGCTGCCAGAATCATTAGAAAAAAAATATATATAAGTATACCATACTGGGCTATCTGAATTGAAAGTTTGGAGAATTTTTTGTTAGTTCTAAGTTGCAGTTAGTAAGTAATGATAAAGAAAAAGTCAAAAAGATAAGTATTAGAGTTTGGATAAACTTTATAAGGGTAATAGTAATTTAATAAATAACTCTGATCACAAGTATTAGTCTCAGTCATAGTATCAAACCAGGTTAGTAATAAAAAAGAATATGGCTCACTCTAGTAGATTTGCCTTAAGAATAAAAATAGTTTAAAAATTATAGTCCTATAGTTAAAAGTAAATAGATTTAGGTCTGTAATTTAATAAAATTAATACTAGAATCAAATTAGAAAATTTAAATAAAACATCTAAGCAGAGATATTAGATACAACAACTAGTAAGAAACTCTTAGATAGACTTCTTAAGTAGATAATATAGAAAAATTGCACATGTAATCAGTTGTATACTTATTTGATAATTCAATATGAATACATCTATATAAAACATATATCTAATATAAATATTAATAAAAAGCTAGGACTAAGAAGTCATTTTAATATTAATATATATATATATATATGAGAATTATTTTAAATTTTAATTTAAATTAAGTTTAATTCAAGTTAAAATTCAAAAAAATACTTATATTTATTATTTTAAAATTTATAAAATTTAATTGTACTTTTAAATTAAGATATTTGTGAATTAACTTTTAAATTAAGTTAGCAATTGAAATCTATAGTTCTTCTTTAATATATTTATTTAAGAAATTTGTGTGATCTTTATTTAAAATTAATTATTTATTATCATTTTTTGTTTAAGTATAATTTAGTTTTCTTTATCAAATCTTTTTACAATATTTTGTATAGTTGAATGTAGCAAATGAAATTTTGTAGCAATTTTTCAAATAAAATTGTCCTTGTTATTGACTTTGTTAATAATTTTTTCTCTTTTATCAAATAAGATTTGTTAATATTTCCAATTTTTATGTTTTTTAGAAAACTTTGCTATAATGAATTTGGTACAAACTTTATTAATTTTTTATTTTTATTTTTATTTTTTTTTTAAGGTGACCTCTTTGGTCTTTTGACTTTTATTAATCAGTTATTGGTATTGTGGTTCAATGAACCACTACAGAAGAGCGTACAATTGGCTACACGTGTAACTTTTCTATATTACCTATTTAAGGAGTCTGCCCGAAGG
>CAJVQA010011086.1:0-10949 GCA_910591915.1 Cetraspora pellucida
AATAAACAATAACAAATTAATTGAAATAATTAAAGGCGGCCACGGTGCTGTTTATTCGGCTGAATATTGTGGAACGAGTCGATTTAGGCTATTATTTCGTACATACGTGCGTGCGTACGTACGTACAGTATCCTCAGAAAATATATTACGGTTACATGAAAACATGACATAAAATTAATACGTATTGTACAGTACGTAATAAATATCGATATATATATTAGACTACGTACGCAAATTAATACGTGTGCTTTTTGCATAAATTTCTATTAAGCTTTTTCGTGTAACCGGTTATACTTTCTGATTGTACTGTACGTACGTAATATATTTTATTAAATTATCATTTGGTGTGATGTTGGTTCAATAGCTTGTTGATCAGCGAAGGCGGAGCCGTATCGCGCTGATTAGAAGACTAAAACAAAGTACCTATCAAAAAACTTATAAAATACCCGGGTATATGGTATAGCTGCAGGTCTCTATTGTAATCAAGAAATTTCAAGTATGTACCCGCTTTTCATATATGGCAGTAGTTTGGATTTTATAGAGCTGCTCATATAATGGTTTTCATGAGATCCGCACCCGGGTATTTTACATATAGTATTATAACTATTGAATTAGTGTAATACAGTAATTAATGACTTACGATTTTTCTTGACATTTTGGATATTTTCTGGAACTCTAAAGCTAGACTTTTTGCAGAGTATTATTTGGTGAAATTTTTTGAAAAATTTTGACATGGGAAGAGTTTGTGGGTAAAAATGAATACGATTCCTATATTAATATTGTTCGTTTAACTGCAGTAATTTCACAATATAAATCATTGTTGTTATGCAATTCTTTGTTGAGCTTTCGAAAATGATATATTAAGAAATAAAATACATACGTACGTACCAAAGTAAAAATGCCGATATCACATGAGTTTGATTCATATGTAACGAATATAGGCATGATTATGCAAGCATATGATTTTATTATCCCTAGAAAAGACTATGGTCCGAAGCATAACGAGAACCCATACATTTTAGGTAAAATAAAAGTACTGCAATGACCGACAAAAAAGATCGTAAATCGACTCTTTACATGTTAAGATGCGGTCGATCTACTAGTTAGTGAATTCGCCTTTGAAAGTGGATCCAGAATAGATAATGCATACAGATAATGCAGTTTTCAAAAATAAGCTATCCCATTTTGGATTATTGTAATTTATATATTCAATTTTCTATAACCATTTTAGAGGATTTATGAGAGTGAAGTAAGTCTTGTGATAATCAATCAAGCAATAAGAGCTTGGAACCGGTTTTAAAATATTAAAAATAAATTCGGTTCAACTCTACATACAAGAATTTTATTATTATGAAAGTCAAATATTTTAATTATATATGCAATTTTGCTTATATATTTAGTTTATTAATTTTTTTTTATAATTGTTTTGTTACTTATCTACTGTCGTGCTCGACTCTGTCGCTCCACAATCCGAAATCTCATGTAACCAACGATAGATAACCTTTACGAAAGAGGTGTTAGATTTGGCTGGTGGGTGCTTAAGGCTTTTGGTTACTTACGAAGGCAAGTAGGTAAGTCACGTGAGCAAGAATTTAAACTAACAACGATTTTTAGGACAATTATAGGGTATAACTGGGTTTAGTGTAATATATTATTATTGTGAACGATGTATAGTATTTGGACTTATTATTTAATAAAGTTAATGAAGCATTATTCTCTTTAGGGTCATTTTTGGCTTTATTTATATTATTTACTTTTATCACTTATATATGTGATTTTACACTAATTATTTAATAAAATTATTTATAGCTAATTACAACAATTTCTTTAATAAATTTAAGGACATTTAATTTATCTTTACATTCTTTCCTTATTTCTCATCTACCTTTTTGCATCCAAAAAATATTGTTTTTAATTACAAATGTAATTTATTGTATTTATTGCATTTTGTATATTTTTCATGTAATCAGTTATAGTATTTTGTATTATATTACAATATTAGACAAAATTAATTTTATATAAGTAGTATATATAGATTATTATTTATATAGTAATTTTTTATTTTTAATACTTTAAAAATACAATAAAACCATTATAAGTATATTTTCTATAAATGCATATTTTTTTTAATATATACTTAAATTTGGATCTAAATATATATATAATATCTATAAATGTTTTTTTTTTATTGTTTTCTAAATACATATTATTAAAATTTCATTCAAAAGCATGTACTTATAGAAAGTTTACTATATATATATTTGTTATAATAATTATCAGGATTATAGTTTTATTAATATTTTTAATTTTTTTATTAGTTATAAAATATTATTTTAATAAAAATACAACAAGTTATATATATGGGTTGCTGTTAATAAAAATCAAATAAATTAATATTTTAAAACAATTAATACTTTAAATTTTTCTGCTCATGTTTTAATGAATTTTGAAGCTATTTTTATCAATAAATAATCAAAAAAAGCTTAATATTTAAGTTTCAAGTTGACTATTAAATTATAAAAATAATTTTTAAATTTATCAAGATATAAATAACAAAATAAGGTATAAATTTTTATTATAGTTGAAGTTTAAGATTAAAAACTTTGATTTAATAATATAAATTTTACTAAAATCTATTTATATTCTTTTATTTCAAAATAAATATAACTTTAATCTAATTATTAAAAAAATTAAAAAAGTATATTTTAAAATTTCTAAAAATTTTATATTAAAATAAGTAAAATTTTAAGTTTTAGTTGTGTTAATTTTTTTAAAAATATTAATTTATTTAATTTCTAATAATAGTAATTATATAACTTTAAATTGTTTAATTAAATTATTTATTTAAAAGTTTTTTTTAAAGTAAGATCCTGTTTGTATCTTTTTTTTAATATTAAAGATAAGGCTATACCTCTATCTTTATTAAAATTTAGTTAAACTTTTACAAATAGAATATGCAAAAAAAATTTATATTTGAATTCTATATCTATAAGATATTAAGATTAGAAGCTTAAACAAGTTATCTGCAACTTAAATCTAGTTCTGCTTGTATCTTAACTAATTTATAAAATAGTTATATATAAGCAATATATACATTTTTACTATTAGTACTAGTACAAAGAAAAAATTATATGTAAGAATAAAAGCTCAAACAAGTAAATAAATCTAATTTATCTATAATCTAAATCTGCTAAAGTAGTCAAAAACTCATCTAGATAATATTATTTATAATTAAAATAAACTGAGAACTTAAATTATACTTGATTTACAGAGTATTTCAAGTATTAATTTTTTTAAAGATTTGTCTAATAAGTAGACAGATTCTAGCATATAAGTGAAGTTGATTAGGTTGATTACAAAAAATAAGAGTATATAAAATTATAACAATTTATATATTATTTCTATTATAAGAAGATAAAATTTGTTAATTAAAATATATTGTTATGAATATATTTGACCCTAGGACTATAAGGAAACATTATGTAATGACCTATAATTTGCATTATAAAAACTGGCATATTACAATGTTTATGACCCAGAACAAATCAAGCTCTTCATTAAGTAACAGCACTAATCTATTAAAGAAAAGTTATCTATTTAATTTGAAATACAACTGTTAAGTAAATATTATCTTGCCAGGTAAAGTTTGTGATTATGTCAATGTGTCATCATATGTTTAGTTGTATGTCATTGTGAGATGATAAGAAAATTTTAAAGTAATAACAGATAAATAATAGAACAAAGGAAAAAATGTTAGCAAATAAGAGAAAAACAGTTGATAACAATGAGAAAAGAGTGTGTCAAGCTATGTTTTAAAGATTTATTTTTTTTCTCTTGAAAACTTTCTATAAATATAGTTCAACTTCATCCTTTTGTAATGTCTTTCTGTTTTTTATTAATTAGAACACAGGATTATTTTATATTATAAACCTGAATCATCTTTTAAAATCTGCTCTAAAAATAAATAAAGTTTTTAATTAATAAAAAGTTCTAAATTATTATAAAACAAATAAATAAAAATAATCTAATATGTTCCTTTAAACCTATATAACATAAAATCTGCATCCTTGTAATGTTTTCAAGGCTGTTTTTGATCTGTGCCAAATCGAATTTGCCTTACCTGCCTTGAGTAATGTTATACAATGTTGATATTTGTGAAGTAACAATCTGTCATATTCTTGTTTTTATAGTACCATTTCTGACCCAGATATCTATATCAATATGTATGTTAATTATTCTCTAATTTAAAAAATTTATACATTAAGATTTTTATAATTGTTTATAAATTTGTTTGTTAATTTCAAGTAATATATCAATAGTAATTGTTAAAGCTAGTTTTTATAGAACTTCTAAATTCTGAATAGTTTTAGTTAGAGATAAGAAAATTAGACCTTTAAAAATAAGTTCTAAGTAATGTAAAAATAGATAAAAAGATATTTTTGAAGACTAAATAGTTATTAATTTTTTTGAATAAGTTCTTTAATTTAATTATTAGGAAAGTTTAAATTGACTAGGTATATACAGTTAATTATTGTGTTAGAAATAATGCTATCAAGCAGAGAAAAGTTAACACAAGTGCATTAATATAATAAAGTTAGTAGAATTGCAATATAAAAGCAATTTGTATTGTAAAAGTTTAGAGAATATATTTTATAATAAAGATATTAGATAAATAGTTTATTAAAAAATATTTTAATTTTGAATAATTTAAATTGTTATGTTTAAAATTAGTAAGATTGTAAGTAAAATTTTAATTATAGTTAAAGTATAACCAGATTGTTTTTTAGTCAATATAGTAAAATAATAAAGTTTATTCATTATTTCATTTTGTGATAACCATATTGCAAAGTAATAAGCTTTACAAATATTTTTAACAAAGTATCTAGTAAGAAGTTTAACAGAAAATTTTTCTATTTCAAAAAATAATAAATAATATAAGTTGTAAATATTTATATAGTTAAAATATAAAAGGAGTTCATTTGTATATTGCTTAGCAAATAAATCTGCTAGGTTGTTAAAAGTGTTGTTTGAATAGACTTGAACTTTATAAAAAATAATATTCAGTTTGTATGGTTTGATAATATTTAGTAAAGTATATTATAATAGTTAGAAGTTAAATTTAAAGAATTTATTAGAATTTGAAAGTGACTAATTGAGTTAAGTAAATTTTGATATTATAGATTAGAAGTCTGTATAGATATTGATTGTAGAATTTTGAGAGGTAGTTAAAATGGCAAACAGAATAAAAAAGAGTTTAGGTTTATAAAAAATGTTCAAAAATAAACTTTGGTAATGAATTTGTAAATAACTTGGTTATTAAGATCTATTTGAACCTAGTTAATATTTATTAGTATCTATACCAATTGCTAAACTATTAGTATAGAAGTTAAATAAGTTGTATAATAAGTTATTAAAAGATATTTGATTAAGTTTGTTGATTGTTTTATTTGCTTTAAAAATTACAAATAAGATGAAGTTAAAAATAAAAATAAAGGGCATTGGTAGTACTGAAAAGTTTGACAGAGACTATTTAATTGCAGTAAAGCTAAGAAGGTCTAGATAGTTTATATTTATTTTAACTAAGTTTAAAATAATTTTATTAAAAAATTAGGCTGGTATAATAAATAAAATATTAATAGTGCATATAGTAGTTATTTATTATAAGTTAAGTTGACAACTTAGACAAGAAATAAAATTAATCTGTTAAAGTAGTTAGTAATCAGTATTGTTTATATTAATGTCTGTTTGTTAGTATATAATTGATATTTGATTGAAATTTGTAAGATGTTTACAGACTTTGGTTATAATTATTTTCTTATTATTAAAAGTAATTAGCTATAGTTTATGTTTTTTTAGAATATTATATATATTGTATACAAAGAAGTTAGATTCTTAATGTTGGTATTGGAGTTTAAAAAAATGATAATAATGATTTTTATAATAATATTTTCAAATTTAGTAAACCAAAATGCTTTTTTGCCTTTAGATAAATAAAGAATTCTTGGATAATAGATATTGTTATTTAAGAAATCTAGTATTATTTAAAGTACAAAATTGTTTAAGATAAAATAAGTTTAGCTATCTAAGTTATTTTTTAAAGATGGTATATTTGGATTAATGATTGAGAATAAGTTTAAGTAGTGTTCTTATAAATCTGAACTGAACTTTGATCAAATTCAGATTTAGATTTAGTATTAAACTTTTAATTTAAGTTAGGTTCAGTTTAAGCTTATAAATTTTAAGTTCAGTTCAAGTTTAAATTCAATAATCTACAAAATTTAAAGTTTAGTTCAGGTTCAGGTTTAATGATTTGCAAAATTTAAAGTTTAGTTTAGGTTTAATGAACTTGGATCATTATTTAAATTAAACTAAATTGAACTTAAAAATACTAATTTTAAATTTTTTTATTAAAAATCTAAAATCAAACATCTTTTTTTTATAACTAAAAATTATAAAATAAATATATTGAAACTATATTATCCAAAAAGTATTAATAAAGCCAAAAGACCAAAAAAATCATCTTAAAAAAATAAAATAAATATATGCCAATATAATGTATTTTTATATTTAAAATAAAGTTACTTAAAGCATATTTATATAATTAATTAATAAAATTTTAAAAACAATAATATTTTTTATAATATTATTAATAAAATTGTAAAAATTGTTATAATTTTTAAAATCTTACTAATTAATTATATTTTTATTTTTTAAATAACTTTGTTCTAATCATAAAAATACATCATATTAATATATATATATTTATTTATTTATTTTTGATGCTAAAATAATCTTTTTGGTCTTTTGACTTTTATTGCAACTTTTTTAGTAATATAATTTAGTAAATTACTACAGAAGAGCATACAATTAGCTACATATGTAACTTTTATATATTACTTATTTAAAAAGTCTGCCCAAAGGTTTTCTACAAATTGTTATACTTAACATTTCTGCTTAGATGTTTTACTTTAAAATTTTTGAACTTGCAAATTGTATTAATATTACTAAGTCATACTCAGATGATCAGATTATTATCTCAACCTTAAGACTATTTTATTTTTAAAATAAACCTTCTAGAGCCTTTTGTATTTATTTTTACAGCTGATTTAGTATTATTATAATAAAACCAATATTGCAGTTAGAATTATATTATTTAACTGCTATGGCCTTGTAGAGTTCACACAGACTCTAGTATCTACTTTATAGCATAATTCTAGTACTTTAGTATACTCCAGCCTTTTTACTTGCCTTTTTATCAAACTTTTAATCCAGATAGCTTGTGTAGGACTATGACCAGTCTATCAGTATATAAGGTTGGCCTGATATGTTTTTTTTCTAGTTTATTTTAGCAGCTTAGTTTGTAATATCTCTGACTTAGAGGTTCTTGCCTGTCTAGGTACTATAACTAGGTACTATAACCTTGGTATTTATTTTTTTAAGCTGGTTTTTACAGTAAAGCTGTTAAAGATCTAGTTACCTCTCTACTCAGGTCTTTTCAAATAGACTTCTTTTATCTAATTTTAATGAATTTATATAGCTACAAGAACTTATCTAGTATTTGTACTACTCAATTGTTAGTTTGCATTTTTTTGTATAATGTTATACTTACACAGATGTCTTATAACCTGCCAGTCATGCTGGCATGATTGCCATTACAAGTATCCTAATCCAATTATTAGTAATAGTTATTAATACAAATATTATA
Organism: Cetraspora pellucida; assembly: GCA_910591915.1. Classification (NCBI taxonomy): domain Eukaryota; kingdom Fungi; phylum Glomeromycota; class Glomeromycetes; order Diversisporales; family Gigasporaceae; genus Cetraspora; species Cetraspora pellucida. Next base: position 7,706 of record CAJVQA010011086.1, read on the forward strand.
TAAATAATTATCTAAATTTTTGCTATTAACAGAATGTAAACATCCAACCTATCACTTAGAGGCTTGACAACTTGACTACTTCACTAGGTTACCAAATCCTTATATATTTATTTTATAATTTTTAGTTATAAAGAAAAAATGTTTAATTTTAGATTTTTGATAAAAAAATTCAAAATGAAGTATTTTTTCTTTAAATTTAAAAATATAAAGTAAATATATACTAATATAATGTATTTTTATATGTAAAATAAAGTTACTTAAAGAATAAAAGTAGAATTAATTAGTAAAATTTTAAGAATTATAATATTTTTTATAATTTTATTAATAAAATTATGAAAATTATTATAATTATTGAAAATTTACTAATTAATTATATTTTTATTCTTTAATTAACTTTGTTCTAAATATAAAGATACATCATATTAAGGGGTGTAATGATCTAGTGAAGTAGACAGATTGTTAACCCTCAAGTGGCAAGTCTAGTATTCAAATTCTATAGATAGTAAAATTTAAAAATTATAACTATGTTATAGTAACTGTATCTTGTTTATCAGTTGAACAGAAGAAATAATTTGTAATATTAGAAACACCATCTTGAATAGAAGCTTGGGGCATCTATGCAAAGTGTAATGTTACATGTATATAAAAGAATATTAATAACTGGTATTGCATAAGATTCTGATGCAAACTCATAATAAGACCACTGAGCATATAACACTAAGAAACTGAAGCATAGAAACTCACTTAAAAATTCCAAGTAAAGAGGTAATATGAACTTTCAACAGTACTACTAGATTATTGGAAGGCCCAAAAAAGGATTATTAGAATTACTAAAATAGATCAGATAACAACATGTATAGAGAAACATATATCAACTATGCTGCCAGATATCACTAAAAGAAAAGGATCTTAGGATACCATACTGGGCCATCTGAATTGGTAGTTTGTAAAGTCTTATAGGTCTTGTAGGTTCAAAAGTAGGTGTTGAAAGTTAGGAAAAGAAGGTATTGAGGTTCTAGTGAACTTTACAAGGTTATAGCAGTTTAATAGTACTAGGTTAGCTGTAAGTATGAGATACAGAAGGCTCTAGTAGGCTTAGTATAAAGTTAAATATAACTTAGTAATCATGGTATATTTGCAGATTAATACTGTAGTTAATAGAGTAGAAGTGAATACAAGAAATAGAGTGTTTAAATAGAGAATCTACAGATGGGTTTTAGGTATAGCAACTAGTATAAAACCTTCAGACAGACTACTTAAAATAAACAATAACTAAAGTTGTATGAATAGCTAGTTGTATACTCTTTTCATAATTGACTCTATAGCTGTTGTATATAATAGTTATATGTCAACTGATTATCAATAAACTTCTGGGTTACAATTATTTATTTTATATTTTTTAAATTTAAAGAAAAGATACTTAATTTTAAATTTTGATGAAAAAATCCAAAATTAAGCATTTTTTCTTTAAATTTAAAAAATATAAAGTAAATATATACCAATATGATATATTTTTATAATTAAAATAAAGTTACTTAAAGAATAAAAATAGGATTAATTAGTAAACTTTTGAGAATAATAATATTTTTTATAATATATTAATAAAATTATAAAAATTATTATAATTCTTAAATTTTATTAATTAATTTTATCTCTATTTTTTAAGTAATTTTGTTCTAAATATAAAAATACACCATATCAGTATATATTTACTTTATATTTTTTAAATTTTTAAAAAATGTTTAACTTTAGATTTTTTTATTAAAATCTAAAATTAAGCATTTTTTTCTTCAAAACCAAAAATTATAAAATAAATATATATTAATACAATATATTTTTATATTTAAAACAAACTTATTTAAAGGATGAAAATAGGATTAATTAGTAAAATTTTAATAATTATAATAATTTTTATAATTTTATTAATAAAATTATAAAAAATATTATTATTCTTAAAATTTTATTAATTAATTTTATCTCTATTCTTTAAATAAATTTGTTCTATATATATAAAAATATATATAATATTAAATTTGAATATGTTTATTTAAACTAAATCTGAACAAACTAATTTAAGTTTAGATTAATTTAGGTTCATAAATTTTAAGTTCAGTTCAGATTTAGGTTCAATGATTTGCAAAATTTGAAGTTTAGTTTATGTTCAATAAACTTGTTTCATAAACTTAAACTAAACTAAACTAAATTTAGAAATACTAAGTTCAAGAGATTGAATCTAATGATAGATAATGTTTAGTTATAATATATTAATATTAGCTCTAGTATAAATAGTGATTTGTAAAAATAGTTAAATAATTTTAAAATTAAGAGTATGTTTATTTTAATTATTAATATTATATTAAGTATATTTAAGAATATTAATAGTATACAAAGATTGTTTTAAAGTTGTTATTTTAATGTATATAAAACACTCAGTAAATAGAAATCATTAATTTATTAAAGAAAAATAAAAATATAATATTGTAATTGTATATTCCAAATATTATATATGTTGTATAAATAAGAATAAAGCATTGTACTGTTAGAAATTAATTAAGTAAAATAGAATTTGTATTTAGCAGCTATAAGGTATTTCGCTAGTATATGATTATATTGTTATAAACAAAAAATTTATAATAGTTTATGCATTACAATACATTGCACAAATGCTAGTCAGGACTTAGTATTAAATATGCATAATCAATTCTACAATAGTAAAATATGCATAATTGTTCTTCAATGCAAGACAATTGATACAAGATGAATGTATCCAAATTAGAAAAGAAATTGTTACTACAAAGATAATGTTTCAAAATAGCAGGATTTAGGTAATAAAAAGGCAAATTAGTATAGTCATAATAAAATAAAATAAAAACAAAACCAACAGAATCAGATACATATCTGGTTTAGATAAAAACTGTAATAGTATAATTGTATAGAGGTGGAGTAATAGGCAAATAGAAGAAAAAGCTAAAATAAATAAAGAAATTGTTAGTAATAATAAAAATATATAAAAGCAAATAAAAGTTTAAATAAAAATACTTACTTTTTGTGTCCTCAAGTAATAAAAAAAGATTGAAGTCTCTGAGTAGTAGTAGTTAATATTTTATAATATATAGGCTATATCATCACTTCTGATACATCATATTTTATAAAATAAATTAAAAAATTTATTAATAATATTAAATCTAATAATTGTTATTTTAAATTATACTTTTAGAATTGTATATACTATAATATTAAGGTT
>CAJVQA010011087.1:0-10948 GCA_910591915.1 Cetraspora pellucida
TTTGATAATAGCATTATCTTCTGCTATTTTAGTTTCTGTGATACTGATAATGTTTAAAGAATGAGTAATACAGTAATTCTCCCAGACTTGCTGTTTGAGATTTTTATTGTATTCTCAGACATTGTGGGTGCAGATTGTAAGATTTAAAGGTGAGGTATTAGGGTTCCTAGGTTGTGTTAAATTACTAGGAATAGGAGCTAAAGGTGCTGGTATAGAGAAAACTGATGTTGATGTGTTTGATTTTAACTGAATGTTTGGAGAATGCCAGATAGCTTGGATTGGTAAGATAAAGTAATTAGGTAATGGTTTAGCTTCTGATGGAAGGTAAACATAAGCTTCACTATGGTTATTTTTAATAGAAATAGTTAATATATAGCCACAAGCATTTTTAGGTAAATAACCAAAGCTGTAGATGTGTTGTAAGAAAGAAATAATAGTTTGGGGATGAGAAAGCAGTAGTAGATGGTTGTAGAATAGAAATTTGTTGTAGCAGGTATTATATTGAATGTTGTCATAGTGGTGTTTAGCTATGGTAGTTTTATTATGGCCTTCTAAAATGGCTTCTATTAGTTAAAAGTAAGAGTATTTTATATCATTTTCCTTTATAATTGAGTTCAAATTTGGTAAGTTGTTATTTATTAGAGAAAATTTAGAAGAAATAGGTATGAATAGGTAATAGATATAGGCTGATAGTTGTGGAAAAAAGTATTCAGATGAAGGTTAGATTTGTGTAGTAAGTGTATATAGCATTTACTATAATCAATTTTAATTGATATTGTAAGTGCATAGTTGAAATTGTTTAATTGTATATAATTGTAATGATGAATATGTTTTAAAAAGGAGCTAAGTGTTTGAGAATGTAGAAGTAGAGATAAATTTAACCCAGCTAACCACACATTATAGCATGATTCTGGATTGTATGATGTATTGTAAGATGAATCTTGGAGCTCTTCCTTGATGTGAGATGATGAAATGGAGTTTAAGGAAGTAGAGAGTTCTTCCGTAGATTCACTTACCATATGCTTGGCTTGCACAGCTGCGCAGGATATCATAGCTTGTCCTGTATGTTGGGTCTGACCATCATTAACCTAGTTCTTTACATAAATGAACTTAACCACCTGTTCACTTACATCATTCTCTTCTAAAAATAGTCTACCAAATGTAGAAGACATCATTATCTTAAAAGTGGTGGCTGCATTTATATGTTCTACAGAAGAGTTTATTAAAAAGAGTTATAAGAGAGTGTTGTAACATGATCTGGTTGTAAGTTTTGTTCTGTGTTTTGATTATTGTTTTTAGTGTTTGATTCTGACATAATAATGTTATTGTCAGGGAACTCAGATGAATTATTATTTTCTTTGGATTTTAGGGGTGTTAATGTAGTAGGAGTATTTAAATTAGAAAAAATAGATTTGGTTTTAGATAGGTTAAATTTAATATTAAATTTGGAGTGTAGAATTTGTTGGGCTTCAGGATAGAATTTTTTGTTGTAAGATTCTCTAATTAATGAAATAGAGAGTTTGTCATTTTTAAGAATATAGAAGTATGTAAGTACTCGGACTAAGTACTTAGTACTAATAGGTTTGCTAGTGATTTTGTCAATAATTTGTTGTAGATGATAGTTGTTAATTTGATCATTATTAGCAGCAGTACTTAGATAAGCTTTAAAAAAGCTATAAAAGTAGTAGCTCTCTTGTGCTTGGTTGGTTTCAGTATCATTAAGTTTAGTAAATTCTTTTTCAGTATTAGAGGCAAGTTGTCAAAAAAAGGTAATAGGTGTGGGTTTGTTAAATGTAGCAGCTTTAGTTTGGTCTTTATTGAAAATTGAGAAGTTAAGAATAGGATGTGTCCATTTGGGTTTGGAGTGTGTACTAGTTGGGGCTGAAAAATGATCATATGAGTCAGTAAAGAAGAGAGATAATAAATTTTTAATATTATGTTCTGTATCTTTAGGTAATGTTGTACAGTTTTCAACTATACATATGTGAATATGATATAAAGCTACTTTAAAATATAGTTTAGAGCACTCTTGTAAGGAATCAATAAAAGTAATTTTAAATTCAGAAGGTAGAAGAGTTTTGCAAGTATTAGACAGTTTAAGTGCAATTTGGTATTTGATATAATTAAATGTTTTTTCTTAATCAATATTATAAAATTAATGTTTATAGATATTGAAAAATTTTTTGAACCAGGCTTTGAATTTTGATAAGTGGTTTTTTAAGGATAAAATTTGAAATATTTGAAGAAATTGTTTTTTGGGAATATTGAAAAAAATGTTGATATTAAATTTATCATTATTTTGGATTTTGAAGAGTAGCTGATTAACATTATCTTCACTAATGTAATAATATAGTTTGAAGTAAATAGGATGGAGTTTGAGGTCCTCATGGAATTTTCTGCATTAATAGTTTTATATTTATTGTGAAGGATAAGATGTAAGCAGGCCAAGTTAAGAGCTACTTATTTTTAATTAGTAGTAGTATATAGTGGAATAGAGCTGTATGAGGCAAAGATTTTTAGATAATTTAGTTGAATAAATAGTGTTGTAGTAAATTCTTGAAGAAGAAAAATAAATGTAGAGTGAATTAGTTCGAATGGAATAGATATTGATTTGTTAATTAAAGGGTTTGCTTCATAGATGAGATCGGTTAAAAATTTGGATCTTTTGCCTGCTAAAGTTTTAACTAGATATTTATAATTAAGTTTTGATTTAGAAGTTTTATTAGATACTTGTTGGATGATTTTTTCTGAATAAATATCAATAAGATATGGTTTAATAAAAGTAAGAAGTTGTTGAGTAATAGGGTTGTTGAGTTTGGTTTTGTTTTTTATAGAGTCAGTTACTGGATATTCCTTAAACCAATTAAGATCATTGCTAGTATCTCATTGGTTTTCTTTTTTCTTTTATTTTTGTTGTTTATTATGTTTCCTTTTTTTAGAAAAGAAGAAAGTGAAGAGTTGAATTTTGTTAACAGATTTCATTTGTCAAAGTTTAATAAGAGCAAGGATAATTTGTTATTTGAGAGTAAGAAGAGAAATAATTTGTTTTTGGAAAGTAGGAGAAGGAGTTTGGTTGTTTAAACTAATTAGTTTTGATTTGATTATAGCTGTAGTTATTTGTTGTTTGAATGTTAAAGGTAAAGTTTGTACAAGAGATTTAAGTTTAATATTTAATAAGTCAGGAACACAAAGTCTATATAATAGATTATTTTTGAAGATAGTGCAAATAGTATAGTCTGAAGCATAGTTGCTTTGTTCAGTTGCAACACAAAGGATGTTTTTAAATCCACAAATAAAGCATGTATGATAGTGTTGAGAATGTGCAATGATTGCAGTTGGTATAGGATCTATTTGGAAACCAGAAAATAAGATGTAAGGTTTGGTTGAAGAAATATCAGATTGTTGTTGTTTAGAGTTAGGTGAAGTGGGCAGTTATCAGTAATTTTTGTAAATCATTTAGTAGACATAGTAGATGTAGTTTGAGTTATAGGTCAACCAAAAGATGTAGAATAAGAAATTTTGTAAAATCTAGAAGTAAACTAGTATGATATGCTCCACAGAGACATGTAGCAATAGTAGTTTATAAAGGAACTTTAAAGTAATGATGTTTTTTAGAAGCATTACAATTAGTTAGATCAACATCTGCAGGAAGTACTCATAAGAATTGAGGTTTTCCCTTGATCATTCCTACACCATGATGATCTTTGTATTTGTCATGATAATAGTTGATATCATAAGAATCTGGGTCTTCATTAATAAGAGTTGGCATTTTGGCTTAAAAAATGAAAATAAAGTAGATTATGAGAATCTTGAATATGAGGCGGTCTGAAAGATATAGGGATATGACAAATAAGAGGTGTGACAAATAACAAAGTGTGACAAATAACAAGATGTGACAGATAAAATAATGTGACAAACACAGGGTGTGCCAAATAAGTGTTACACAAAGTATGTAACACTTGCAGATCTGTAAGTCAAGATTACTGTTGAACAAAAAGTTGTGTAAAATTAAAAGAATACAAATTTGTAAACAATACAGATTAGCTCAGATGATATAATATTGATTTGTAATCCTGTTTGGGCAGGTTTGGATGAAGCAAACTAGAGACAGCTTTCAAAAAATGAAAAAAAAAATTTGTAAAAATAAAATACAAAGTTTTGCAAGAGAGTTTAAAGGAATTTTTTAATAAATCAGTCAGTTTTAGACCATTTTCGATGATTTATTTATTAAAATGAAGCTAATAATGAGCTTTTTTAGTTTGTCCTAAGTCACCAGAGCAGTTAACCTAATAAAATATTGAGATAACATGAATAGAAGCATTTTTTAGTTTATTGAATATATCTCTTTGAAAAAGAACTTAGAGATATAAAACTTGATTGCCTAAATGTAAAATTGTGTTAGGAATAACTTTACTTAGATGTCCAAAAGCAGTTTACTTAATAAATTATTGAGTAAGAATTAAATGTTTGCAGCAGAAATTTGGTACAAGTGATCATCAGAAAGAGTTAATGATTTGTGTCTGTTTATATAATTTCTTACTTTAATAAAACTAAGAATTATTTAGTAAATAAATATATTTTTTAATAATATTTATATATTTATATTTTTAAAAAATTTCTAAGTTTTATGTTTTTATTATATTTTTAAAATTTTTTAAAATTTTCACAGAACTCTTTTTGATGATCATCTGAACCAAACTTTTCAAAAAGCCGAACTACAGGAAATGGTATAGTTAATATATTAAACTTTATAAAAACCTTTCTAGAATACTGTATACACATTGTTGGATATTGAAATAGAATTGAAAAAGAGTCGCAGCCTTGTAATAATGGTTTAAAGAGCACTCTAGAACTATAAAAAAAGTAGTTGATGAAAGTCAAGGTTTCTCATTAAGTAAACAACAAAGTTGGATATATTAGTTCTATACAACTGTAAAACCTACAAGGAACACCCACAAGGGTTAAAAACTTACAAAAGCTAAAAGTTGGTTCACCTAGCACTCTCACTTTTTTTTTAAGAAATTTTTGTAAAAGTGGGTGATTTAGTTTACCCCTTCTTAAAGATTAATATGTAAAATTACCAAAACAGTCAGCAGTGTTTACTTCCTAAATAGAATTGTTTATGACATAGATCAGAAATAATACAGCAATACAAACATGACTATACACATGCTTTGAGCTGCTAAAAATCTGTTAAACACTACCTCTAGACTAACCAGTATCTTATATTAACCTTTTATGATAAAGTTAAAGTTTTTTTCTTTTTTTTGGTTTTTTGTTTAAATAATCTAAGTAAATAGAAAGATAGTAGAGTAATTTTTATTTAGTATAGTTTATAATTTTTACAAGCCTGATACAGGCTTATAATTGTGATTGTCTGATATCTGTGAATTGCAAATTTTATGCCTAATATAGACTTAAAATTATGACTGTCTGATTTTGTGAATTGCAAGTTTCACACTTTTCTTTTTTTTTTATTTTTTCTTTTTCCTCTTTTATTTCTTGTTTTGTACCTTTTATTGTTTACTTTTATATCTCTGTTTTTTTTTTTATATATAAAATCTTTTTTTTTGTTTTTTTGCTTCTCTATGAGAAGAAGTTATCAGATTGGTAGTATTCTATTGTAGGGCAGCAGTCAGACAAGCAGTCTACTTTTGTCTGAAGTAGTATAACAGGTCGCACTTAGGTACCAATAAGGTGGCCAGATGATGCTGAACTTAAGTATTAGAAAAATTCTTTATAATCTGTATAGTATCAAGAATTTTAATAAAGTACTAGTATAACTGCTTAAGTTAAAAAAAAAAAAAAAAATTCTAAAATTTTTATATATTTTTATATAAAAATTTTAATATTAAGATTAATATATAAGATTAAGTTTAAAAAAGATTTTAAAATATAAAAAATTATTATTTAAAATATCACAGATTGAATGAATAACTAAAGAGTAAATAATAAACAAATAACAGAAGAAAAATCTGCCATTATTCTACCTTATATCTGCCAAATAATAGCAGTATAACAGCAATATAACAGCAAAATAACAGTAAAATAACAGAAGATTTGTTAATATAAGTAACATAATAGTAATATAATAGCAAAATAATAGAACTGTTCTATTATTTTGCTATTATGTTACTATTATGTTACTCATATTAACAAACCTCCTGTTATTTTACTGTTATTCTGCTATTATGCTGCTATTATTTGGCAGATATAGAGTAGAATAATGGCAAAATTTTTTCTGTTATTTATTTATTATTTACCTTTTATTTATTTATTAATCTGTAGTATTTAGTTATTTTTATTATATTTAATTATAAAAATTTCAAGTTATAATTGCAAATAAAATTAATTATATTTGTTAAAAATGTAAAATATAAAGATATAAAAATCAAACAAAAAAATCTAAAATATAATATATAAAAATATTAAATAAAAAATAAAAAAATATAAAATATAAAAATTTTAATTTTTTAAAGATCCTTCTTATAGATCTTTAATTTCTTCTAAATTTGTTATATCTCTTATCAGAGGCTTTCTACTTAATTGAAACAATGTTCTAGCCTATGCCTCTGTGCTTAACTAAGACAAAGTTCTAGCTTGAGACTTAGTTCTAACCTAAGGCTTTGTTTTAGTTTGAGACTTAGTAATTGTTTAAGAACAAGTTAAAGTTGTAAAAGTGGTCAAGATTTTTGAAAAAGATTAAGTAGATTTAACTTTTTTAAAAATCTAAATAATAAAATAATAATAAAGTTTTTATAAGAATAAAAATTGAAAATAATTATATAAGTTATTAATATTATAATTACCTTTTTAGAAGTTTGTGAAGAAGTTTGCATTTTGCTGACTATAATCAAATTAATATAAGATATTCTAATTATAAATTAAATAATTAATGCTTACTTTGCTAATTATTTCTTTTTCATTTTTACTTGAGGTTGAATTATTATCAACAGATTGCACAAAATTTAGATTCTTCTGTAACCAATCCTTTATTTTATTTATTTAATAGAAATTATTTAAATTATTATAAATTATTAAATTAATTTAAATAATATTAAGACTATACTAAAATTTGCACATAATTGTATAACTATTCAAAATCTTTTAAAGTTATTTAAAGCTTATAGATATTTTAATGCTTATAGAAATATCTTATCAGATTTTTCTTAAGCCAATTTTTAATAATGTTTTTAGACATTATTAATTATTTATAATATAAACTTAACATTATTTGGCATATGCTTATAGCATATGCAACTTTATTATTTGATAGTAAGTTCAATAGCCAAATCTTAGATAAAATTTTTTGCATATAAGTTTCAGAAGCTGAATCACAAATATTAATTTTATCAAAAAGCTTTCTATATAGCAACTTCTTAAGAAGGCACATTGGTATTTATAGAATCTAATTAGCTTTTATCATATACTACAAATATTGCATTCTTAATATGAGTTGTTAGGTCACTTTACACTAATTTATGCTGTTTCAAAAGCTAAATTTATTATATCAAAATAAAATTATTTGTTAGTATTATAAAAATTAAAAAATTTCTAAAGTAATTTGAAACTTTTTAAAATATTTAAAATTATTTCAAATAATTTTGAATATATTTTATAATACAATTAAAAATACTTTGAAACAAATTTTAATATAATGATTGCTTCAAACTTTATTATCCTAATTATATTTGCAAATATTTAAAATATTTTAAATATATTTAAATATTTACTGGCCTTATAATGCTTTTAGTATATGTTTTTCATGCTTTATTTGACATTGAACTATAATATTCTAAATAATTTTTAGACATCCAAATTTTAATTGCCTCTTTTAAATCTTTTTTAGAAAGATAAATTAAATATTTAGTTATTTTTTTTGCTATTGCTTTAACTAATTGCTAAATTCAAGATAAAATATATTATTTTTTTAAATAATTGCAAATATTTTTAAATATTATAAAAATAATTTCTAATATTTTGATAAAATCAGTTTCTGTAAACAAATTATATAATTCATTAATTTTATTATCTAACTCATTTAGATGTCTTTTGATTCTATCAACTTTTTTTAATAATTCTAAAAGCTTTTTAAATATTTTTGAAAGAAGATTTTCTGAATTATATAAAAGATATAATTAAAAATATTAAAATTATTTATATAATATTTAATATATTATAAATAAATTTATAGTAATTTTTAACCTTCAGATGGATGTATAATTCTTTTATCACTACTAGGTAATCTTCTTGCAATTTTAGCTGCTTCAATTATTTTAAAAGTTTTAGTTTCTCTTCTAACAGATGTTAAAACATCATTCCTTATAGAAAATACTTCTTCTCTTTCTTTAGTTGTTTGCAATAATAAACATACAATCAATTTGGCAAAAACTTGTTTGGATTTTAATTGTTTCTTAGCAATTTTAGATATTTTAATAATTTGCAAAATATTTTAAAAATGTTTAAAAAGTTTTAAATAAATTTAAAAATAAAAAAATAGTATTAAAAATATTATAAAAAGAAATAAGAAAAGTAAAAAAATTAAAATAAAAAAAATAAAAAAATAAAAAAATAAAAAAAATAAAAAAAATTTAAAAAATAAAAAAAGATAATAATAAATATATAAGATATAGAAAAAAACAGTTATTATTGTAAAGAATATATAAATATTTGCAAATTTAGATAGAATATTTTAATATTCAGTAAATATTTGTAATAAGTTGTAAGTATTGAATATTATAAGTAAAAAATATTATGAAAAAATAACATAGAATTGGAAAAAAAAATTTTATTTATTTATATTTTACAAGTTTTAATTATATCAAAAAAAATTTAATATACTTAAATAATCATAAATTAATATGCATATTTCTTTTATAATTAAAATAATTCTAAGGTATTCAAATAAATTTACATTACTTTAAACTGTTTTAATATAATCAAAATTTGATTTTTATTTATTTTAATTTTGTATGCTTTAATTATTTTGAAGTTCTTTTAATATTCTTTTTTAATCTTTAATATTTTAATTTTTATATTTTATTAAATACATTTAATATATTCAAAATTTTTAACTTCTAATTATTTTAAATTATTTCACTTTTTTTAAATATTAATATATAATTTTAATAAGTTTACTATTTTTAGTATATTCAAATTACTTTAAAATAATTTAATCTACTTGTAAATAATTATCTATTTTTAGTATATTTTTCAATTATATGCATTCTTGCATTATTTATTGTTTTTTAAATATGGCTTTAATTTTTAATATAAGTTTTTATATAATCAATTATTTAATACAAATATTTTAATTAATAATAAAGAAATTATAATATAGTGAATAATTATAGCTAATTTATTATTTTTAATAGTATTATATTAAATTAATAAGTAGCAAATAATGCAAAAGTTTTCAAATATAGAAAATATCAAATATTTTTCAAAACTTTAATGTATTTTTCAATATTTCACATTATTTTGAATTATTGTTATATTAAGATATTTGAAATTTTTTAAAACAATACAAATATTTTTAAAATTTATTAAGATAATCTAAAAATTTTAGTTGTTATTTTATTAAATTTAAATATATTTTTTACAAGCTAAATAAACTTTAATATATAGCTTTTGCATATAGACTCTTATTACTATTAACTTCATTTGCTTAAAGTATAATATAATTTTTATTATATACTCATTTATCTTCTTAATAGCATCTACATGTTTTGCTTATTGTTCTTCTATTAGAACTTCTATATCTGAACCTTTTTTCTTGTCTTCTGCTATATTACTTTAATAACTAATATATCTGTTTATTGTTTTGTATACTAAAAATTTCTTTTATCTTTCTGCAAAATTTATTTCTATAATCCCTAGTATTGTAATTTCTTCTTCTTTTGCCTAGCTAACAAATTTTTAAGCTTTTAACCTTTGATTTTTAATCTATGGATATTATGATATACAATTCTTATCTCTTTTTTTTCTTTTTTTTTACTTTTTTTTTAATTGGTTTCATGATATTTTCATATTAACTGTCTTTTCTTTTTTTTTTTACTTTTCTTTTTTTTTGATAAAAAGATGCTGTTTTTTTCAAATACTTCTCTTTCTTTTTGCAAAAAATTTTTGAGTTTCTTATTTATTCTCATTTGTTCAATTGTGGTACCTTTAAAAGTGATTAGGTTGGTCCTTTCATGTTTTCTTTTCTGCTATCTCCAGTTTTTCTAATCTTTCTAGTATTTGGCCTAGTAAGTTTTCTATATTTATTGCTTGTTTCTGTATTTCTTTTATGTTTTTAGTTTTTTCTTTTAATCTTTCTTATTTTTGGATCATAGTATTAAAGTTCTTTTTGTTTTTTCTTTTGTTTTAATCAGTTTTGTTTCTTCATTTATCTTTTCTGGCTCTTAATTTATGTTATATTTGTTCTGAGTTGTAAGCTTTTCTATGCTTATATATTCTTTCTCTAAATTAATGTCTTTTGCTATTTGTTTTCTTTGTATTTTATGCATTTTATTATTATTTCTACCAAGCTCTTCATCAATCTTTCTTGTTTTAACCTCTCAGAATATTGAGATTTTATTATACCAGACTTTTTTTGATCATTATATCTAAGTTTGCTTGGTTTCTGAATGATACTACTACATAGTTTCTTAATCTTTTTTATTTATTTAGTAGAATGTATACTGCTATTGCTTTTTTGGTTTTGAGTTTTTGTAATAGGATTAATTTAAAGATTTCTTTTGGTATTCTTTTCAGTCTTGTTATAAATTAATTTTTTTTTTCTTTTCCTCTTCCTTTTTGCCTATTATTATTAATGCTAATTTTTTATTTCTTAAAGGGATTACTTATAGAAATGCTTGTTCTTTTACTTTCTTTTTTTTTTTTTTTGTTATGCCAAAGTAGAAACTTTATTAAGTAATAAAAGTAATTACATTAAAGATTTCTAAAC
>CAJVQA010011088.1:0-10948 GCA_910591915.1 Cetraspora pellucida
TATTAGAAAAAATATAAAATATAATATAGAGCTAAAAATAAATATATACTAATATAGAAAAAAAATAAATTCTATTATAGTATATATTGCTTTGCTTTTACATTTTAGGAATTGTTTTAAATATAAAACATGCATTAAAAATTTTAAATATTAAGTTACAAGTATGTGTGTTTAAGTATTTTAGCATCTTATTTGATATTTGTTATAGTTCTGTTGTCTTGCTATTTGGTGATTCATATAGGTTGGTTTGAAGTTCTTGCATTGTTATTAGATTTGATATTGTATTATATTAGAACTTGTTTATTCTTCTATGTGGTTAATATTGTTTTTATTATTTTGCTCAATAGCTATTGTTTATAAAATTACTTTTTGTTCATACTTCAAAGTGTTTTTTAATTTCTTTGTTGTTTGTCTGTAATTCTGTTATAATTTTATTTATATATATAATGTTGTTAAGTATAACAGAGTCTGTATGCCTTTGTAATATACTATTGATCATTTTTGTAGTATTGGTTGAGAAATTGTTATATCTCTTTATTATATTGTTTTGAATTTTTTTCTTATAAGCTATGTTGTTTTCTATTTTTCAAGTCTGATAAATTATTTTTTGTTAATGCTTTAGTAGTTTAATAATGTTTTCTAGTAATGTATTAGTGTTTTGTATATAGTCGAGCTTTAGTAACTGTATTTATGTTTAATTATTAATCTTGTCAATATTGTTGTTAACTTTTTGAATTGTCATTAAAACTGTATTTCAGTTATTGTTTTTTAAAAGTGTAATAATTTGATTAATTTTTTGCAGAACAATATGGAGTTTTGTAGCTTTTTTGAAAAATGTATAATAAAGTTTGGAACTTGTTTTAGTTTTGAGTATATTGTTATTAGCTGCCTGTTTGATTGTTTGATTAAGTATATTTTAGCTTTTGTTCAATTTTTTTTCTGTAATAATTACTTAAGCAAGTTTATTTTTTTGCTTTTTTATATATTTGTTAATATTATTTTTAAAATCTGTTTAGTTATTTAATGTTATTTTATTATATAAAAATATTGTTTTTTTTCTTATTTTAGATCTGTATTTTCTAATACTTATGTTAGTTTGCTATGTAGTTGTGATTATGCTGTAATTACTATTTGTTATAAGTTTAGTGCTAATTATTTTTAATTGATCTATGTTAGATGTTAGTATGTTAGATATCTATATGTCATCAATCTGGTTGTATAAAGATTCTCTTGTCCAAGTAGATAGACTAATATTAAAATAATCTAATAGGCTATTTATTACTTGAGATTTTATTGTTATAAATAGTTGTAGTATAAGCCAGGCCTTTTATTTCTGTCTATTAAAATTAAAATCTTTAAGAACTATAGTATTATAATTATATATAGAGCTGTATATAACCTATTTAGTAATCTTTTGCTGTATATTAATGTTTAGCATTTTGTTATTTAATGATAGATAAACAGATATAACTCTTATTTTTTAGCTTTATAGAAAAAAAAAGTCAATTGCAATTGTTGTACTTTCTAGTATTATGATGTTATATATATATAGCTAAAGAAATTTGAATACTGCTATTGTTGTGCCCATGCTTAATTCTTGCTTTTTTGTGATTTTTCTAGTATAGTTTAATGTATATATATTGTAATAAAGGTTTGATAGCTTAAATCTTGTATGTGTTAATTTAGTAAGCTTTGTTTCAGTTATATTAATTATATTGTAATTGTTTTTATAACAGTATTCTAGCCATATTTGCATTTTGAGTTTGTTATTTGCACCTTGAATGTTATATGTTAGAATTTTTATATTGTCTAATAAGTTGTTGTTTGTTAGGAATTTTTTAGGTATTTTGATTGCATTGTTTGTATTTTTACTTTTCAGATTAGTTGATATTTGAATTATATAAAAATGTTATATTTTAGTTCTGAAAGTAGTAGTAGTTGTAATAAATAATCAGATATTGTTTTAATATTAAAGTATTAATGTAGTATTATCAATATTTTTGTAATATCTTCTTGTTGGCTTATAGGTATATTAATATATATCAAGTTTGTAATTTTTTCTAATTCTTCTTGTAATTCTGTTAGGGTTTAAGAAATGTCAGGTTTGTTTTATATATTATTTGTTGTTTTGTTTAATTGCGATTGATTTGTTTATTGATCTATTTGAATCCAAATTGTTGAAATTCTATAAAAATAGTAAGTTTCTCTTAGTAATCTTGCTGTTTTCATAAGTGTTTTAGGTGTTGTTATTGGCAAAATTAAATTATATTTTGTTATTTGTTGTAAATCTAATAACTTAGGTTTGTCTATTAGGTTTATAGTTATAATATTGGAAGGTAAAGAGAGTAAAAACTTATATTATAGTTTTATTTGTTAGATAAACTTTTTTGCTTGTAATTTTTCAATTCTTAGATATATAAAGTTATTGGTTGTTCTAATTTTGCTAGTTTCTCTAGATAAGTGTAATTTTGCTAAAATGTAATTATTAAATAGTTTTTCAAAAAAATAATTTTCTTTTAACATTTGGATTGTTTCTTTAATATTTGTATCTGGGTCTTGTAGGTCTATAAGGAAATAAAGTCTATAAGTAGGCTTTAAGTCTTGATAAGCTACTGGTAGTAGTTTTTTTGAAGGTGAATATTGAAATAATTGCTTGAAATTCTGTTGAATATATAGTAATTTCTTAGTTGTCTTGTTATATTTGTAAGTTCTTTTAGTTGACTTCTTTTTGTGATTGAGAAAAGATGTCTAATTTTAGAGTTTAAGTTTTTAACTATGTCAAGCAATAGTTCTAATAATATAAAATAGGTTTTTAGTAATTTGTCAAAATAATATATTTTGTATAGTATTGCAATGACTGTTTTGGTATGTTTTCTTTGTTGTATAAGTAGATTGAAAAGAAATATTTGGATGATGTTTGCTAAAATTTGGTTAGAATTTGTTAGTAGTTGTTGTAAATATGCAGTTGTTGCTTTTTGTACAATATCATATAGGTCTGTATTGTTTTTTATAGTTTTGTCTTTGGTAAATCCTTTATAGTATTTGATAAGATAAAATATTTGTTTTGTAAACATTTTGTAAAACTTTGTATTAGTTAAGTAGTTAATTATTATTTTTTATCATAATTTTTAATAAATTAAATTTTTTTATATCTATTTGTAATAGTTATTTTATTAGTTAGTTTGTATTTCTTTAGTGTTTTTTGAAAAAAATTTTTGTAAGCTTCTTGATGTTGATTTTTTTACTCTAGTAAAAGTAAGAAAGAAAGTGATGTTTCTGTGCCTGAACTTAGCTTCAATTGCTAGGTGTAGTACCTGATTTGTTGGCTTGGTTTGCATTTTATACTTGATGAAATCTTAGATTTTTTTCTTACTTTTAGTGCTTCTACTATTTTGTGTAATTTCATATAGCTTTGTCAAATATTTCATATAATTCTTTTTCTAGTTTCTTGTTAATTTCTTGTATTTATTCTTCTGTAAAGTTATTTTGTTTTGTGCTTTGTATATTGTTTATGTGTGCTATATTTATTTGTGCTATCTGGCTATATGTTGCTTGTGTTGTTGCCTGTTTTGCTATTGTGTTACTGCCCAGTTGCTGTGTGTTAGCTTCTATTTCTATTTGTTTACTATCTATTACTATTGCAATATTTTGATTTTCAGTAGCTTCTGCTTTATTGTTATGACCAGTGTTGTACATTGGACGTGTTCACACTATATAAAATATCTAATATCTAAGATTGTTCAAAATCATCCAAGTCTATGTCCAAAGTTTAAATAATCAATAAAGTATATTAAAAATATATATAATTATATATTTTTTTAGATGCTAGATTCATTTATAAAAAAATTAAAATATATTATCTTAATAAAATTTTGAGTAATTTTAATTTAAAAAAATGTTCAAAAGTGTCCAAAAGTGTTTATATGACAACACTGGTTATGACTATCTATATTTGCAGATTGATTTGTTATGCTGTTTTAAGTTACTGTTGTATTTATACTTATTATTGTAGTCATAATGTAATCATTGTTGTTGTTTATAATATGTTGATTATTGTTGTTACTTTTTATTTTTGTTATATTGTTGTCAAAACTGATTTGAACTAATTTTGTTTTGTTGTTGTTGTTTAATGATGATGTCATCTTTGTTTTTATTGAAAATATGTCAGTTTTGCCACTTTTTGCTCTTTTGTATAATAAAACTAAGTTAAAGCAAGGTTTTTTCTCTTTTGTGATAAAAGTATGCTATGTCTATTCTAGTTTCTTTTTTGTTTGTGTTGTTGCTATTGTTGTTAGTTTTGCTTCTAGTTTTATAGCTCTTTATTTTGAACTGTTGTTCTGTTTCAAATATAAAGTTACAGTTTGGCCCAAGAGCTTGTTGCTTTGGTGTTTTGTTTGTTGTTAATGTTTCTCTTTTGTGCTTTATTTTGTCTTATATTAATCTATAATATGTTGTTATTATTGTGTTATAACTATTTTTGTCTATTTAATTATTATTTTTTCTATTTAAATTTTTTTGTATTATTTTTACTTATAATTTTAAGATTTTCAAAAAAGTGTTTTTCTTTTATTTTTGTTATTTGTTGTTTTTTCTTTTTTTTGAATAAAAAAAAATAAAAAGTTGGATTTTGTTAGTAAATTTTATTTGTTGAAATTTAATAAAAGAAATAATTTGTTTTTTAAAATAGAGAAGTAGGTTTAAAGATTTAAACTAATTAGTTTTGACTTAATTATGGCTATGATTATTTGTTATTGAAATGTTAAAAATGAAGTTTGTATAAGAGGTTTAAGTTTAATATTTAATAGGCCAGAAGCACAGAACCTATATAATAAATTATTTTTGAAAATAGTACAAATAGCATAGTCTGAAGCATAGTTGCTTTGTTTAGTTGCAACACAAAAAATGTTTTTAATTCCACATATAAAGCATATATAGTAATATTGAAAGTATAGGATAATAGTAATTAGAGTAAGGTTTATTTGAAAACCAGAGAATAGAATATAAGACTTAGTAGAATAAATATCTAATTTTTGTTATTTAAATGAAGCAATAAGTTATTGCTAATTTTTTTAAATTGATTTAAAGAAATAGTAGTTGTAGTTTGGTTTCTAAATTAACTAAGAGTTGTGAAATAAGGAATTTTATAGAATTTAAAAATAAAACTTATATAATATGTAGCAATAGTTGATTATAAGAGAACTTTAAAGTAATGATGTTTTTTAACAGAAGCATCACAATTAATTAGATTAATATTTGCAAGTAGTATCTATAGAGATTAAGGTCTTCTTTTAGTTATTTCTACACTATGATTGTCTTTGTATTTTCTATAATAATAGTCAATGTTATAAGAATTTAGGATTTTATTAATAAGAGTTGGCATTTTTTTTTAAAAGATAAAAATAAAATAAATTATAAATATCTTGGATATAAGACAATCTGAAAGTTATAAGTATGTAACAAATAAGAAATATAACAAATAAGTGTGTAATAAATAAGATAATGTAACAAATACAAGATGTGCCAAATAAGTATTACATAAAGTATATAACACTTGCAAATTTGTAAATCAAGATTAATATTAAACAGAAAAGTTATATAAAATTAAAAAAATACAAATTGTAAATAATATAGATTGGTTCAGATAGTGTAATATTGATTAATAATTCTGTTTGAATAAGTTAAATATGGCAAACTAGAGTCAGCCCTTTAAAAAAATTAAAAAATTTTATAAAAATAAAATGCAAAGTTTTGCAAAAGAGTTTAAAAGTATTTTTTGATAAATTAGTTAGTTTTAAGCTGTTTTTGATAATATATATTAAAATATTATATAAGAAAAACAAAAAGAATCCACAGTATTCTCTTCATGTTATCAAATAAAATAAAGTAGAACCTGTTCAGTATATAATGCATAAACATTCTACCACAGGACACTTAGAAACAGATGCTATGTACTATAAAATAGCTAAATAATATTATTGGAACCAAATATATCGAGATATACAAGAATATGTTAGGATATATGAAGAATGCCAAAAGAGACTATAAGGCAAACGAACTAAACCCCTTCATTCTATTCAAATAGGACAAGCTTTCAAATGAATTGGTATTGACTTAGTAGGACCTTTACCAATTATTAAGCAAAATAATCAATATATTATTGTTGCTACTGACTATTTAACAAGATGGCCAGAAGTCTGTACTGTACTTGATGCCAAAGCGAATACCTTAGCTTAGTTTATTTTTGAAGAAATTATTTGTTAACATGGAATACTAAAGATTATTTTCTCTGATCAAGGAAGAAATTTCATTAGTGAAACTGTTTGCATTTTATATGAAAAGTTTCTTATTAAGCATAAATTCTTTTCATTATACCACCTACAGACAAATAGAATGGTTGAACATCTTAATTGAACCTTATATGAATCACTTGCTAAAGTAAAAGGAAATGATGACTGGGACTTATATATACCTGCTATACTGCTTGCTTATCAAACAAAAAAGCATGCTACAACTGGATATACCCCTTTTAGCTTGTATACAGATGACAAGCTGTTCTTTCAATTGAAGCCTTATTACTGATTGAACCTCATGAAGAAACAGAATATGATTTACAAGATAGCATATTGCATTGAGCATTTGAGCTTATCGACAAGCTACCTGAATTGCAAAACGATGCAAGAGAAAAAACTAATGAATTATAACAGAAACAGAAAGAATACTTTGATGCCAAAATCTATTATGAAACTTTCGAAATTGGTAACAAAGTACGAATAATTAGAAAAGACATAGAACATTCTCGATCAGCTAAATTCAAAGATAAAAGAACTGAACTCTTTATTATTTAAGAAAAATTGAACAATAATGCCTATAAACTTTGTAACAATAAAGAAAAAACATTACAAAAGTACTACAATAGTGATCATCTTGCTAAATATTATGAAAAACAAACTTGAGAACCTTTTGTTCTTATCAAATAATTGAAATTTCTAGAAGAAATTTCTAAAACCAAAGGAAAAGACAATAATATTATACAAATTTTTCAATATTACAATTTATTTGAAGATTGTGATACTTGAAAATTTATATAAACACTCCCATATTGTACAAATTTTCCTAAAAATGGAATTTTTAAAATTACAATCAGAAACAGTAATCGCTTTAAACAACTTTCTCCAAATCTGAAAACAGAACTCTATATCTCAAACCACTTAGATATATCATTTCAAAATATTATTCTTTGGAGTAATAACAAACCAGAAAAAGTTATTGACTTAAACTCTATAATAGAAGCTTCTGTAGAATTCAATATCAATAAATTTTTACAATTAGAAGAAATACAATCTTCTCTAATCGAAACTTCACTTAATGAAGTACCTACAGAGTTAGAAAGTAATAATACTAACCATCTAACTTAAATAATAAATGATTTGAAACAGACACCAAAACCAACAACTTGAAGTATAACTAATCCTTTTTCTGAAGAAACATGAAAAGAACAAGTTAATTGAATCTTAAAGTTCTTATCCAATCCTGAATATACTCAACACAACCTTAACAAGAAAATTGAAGCTTACTATTACTTTAGATCTGCTACTTGGAAGATGACAATCTAACTACTACATTAGGATTGTCATCCTCAAAAAAGTAATCTTATTCATACTCTTATATACTTTTTTTTAATAATTTTGTTTATTATATATTTTAATAACAATTTTAAATCTTTATTGTTTTAGCTTTTTTTAAAACATTTGAAATTTTTGTTGGTTTAAAAAAATATATCACATATTGTTATTTTTTTAATTATATTATAGCTACTTTGTAACTGCAAAATAAAAATGCAAGATTATAACAAGATTGATAATAAAGCTTTTACTTATACCAAAAAATATAAAAAGAAATGCTTGGCCAAAGCTAGATTTAATACAAATATTTATTTGTAATTATGCAAAAATTAATATCAATAAGAAGCATTCTATAAAAATATGAAGCAAAATTATAAATAGTATAATAGTTGTTCTTATATATTTAAGTAAAGATGTAAATATATATTCAAAGAATTATTATATAAAAATTTCTATAACAATTAACATTTTTAAAATTTTTTTTTTTTCATCTGCAAAAACAAATTAATTTAGATATACAATTTTAACATAATTAAAAGAAGAGAGCATGCTGTTTTAAGAAAGATATAATTCTTATCATAATTCCTTATTGTGTTGTTAATTTGCCAACTTTCATCAAGAGTGCTTTGAATGCATTCAGTTTTCTCTTAATATTTACTTAGAAAATAAATACATATTCTTTATAATTTAAAGTTCTTTTATCATGAATAAGTGTCTTAAATTATTATGTAGTTTGTAGAAAACTGGCTGGTTATTTTTTTTTGAAAATGATTTAATCAAAAAATTTCAATAAACTAGTTACAATTAGTAGTTCTTCTTCTTTAGCCTTCTAGTTTATTAAGTTTTAATAAATACTGGACTTTAACATCAGATGAAAAAAAAGATTCATTATAATCTATATGCCTTTTGTGCTTGACAGCTAGATCTACAAAGATTTTTTTATCTTCTAATTATTTTTTTATAGCTTTATTAGACAATATATATATTAACTTTATAAAGAAATTATTATATTTATTATCATTAATATGAAGGTTAACAACCTACTTCCTAGATTTATTAGTTAATATTAAATATAATTTTATTGCATCTTGATAAAAAAAACATAGTTTTCAAATTCTTGATAATCTTACTTAGTGATAGCTACACTTTATTTAGATTTAGTATACTAAATTCTTATAGCATGTCTGAGAAATAAATTTTTATACTTATCTATATGTTTAGTTCTTTTATCTATAATTAAAACTTTTGGCTAGCTAAGTGGGCAATTTGGATTATCATAAATTTTTTGAATTTCTTTAACTATTTGTATAGCTGTTTTATTAGTCAAAATGAAACTGTACTAATATTAAGTCACAATATTCTTTATTATGCTTTGGTATTTATAATTAGTTGCTAACTTTATTGTAAAACATAGATGTAATATCAGACTGGTATACTTTATTTAATATTTGTATATTACTAAAAGAAGCATATTGAATAAATTTTAACTAAGATTTATAAATTTGATATAAGGCCTGCTTTTAAAGACAATTTTTTATTATAGCTAAAATGAACTTATTTTTGGCATTTTTACAAACATCCTATATTTTTTTAATAGTATAATAATATCTTTTAGGTTAGTAATATAGTTTTTGCAAAACAATCTTCTTATTTAAATTATGGATCTTTTTTAGATCAATATAAATTACAGATTTCTCTATTTCTTTGTTTTATTATAATCAATAAAAAACAATAGATGAGTTACAACAATTTAATCAAAAACTTTACAAGATAGTATTACAACTAGCCCAATTAAACAGAAATTTTGAACAACAATTATATATCTTAGAAAAAGTTATATATATACAAGAAGAAAGAATATAATATCTTGAAGAAGAGTTAAATAATGCTATTAATGTTTTAGACAAGACAAAGAAGAATTATTAAAAGAAATTTCAAAATTAAAAAGAATCATTTACCAACTTGAAGAAGAAAATAAAAAGAAAAACAAAGAAATTTCTAATAAAAATAGATTAATATCAGAATTTAATAAATGTAAGACAAAATTAAAAACCCAAATATAAAAAAATATCAAATTTTGCAATATTTCTAAAGTACAAGATTATACAACAAATTAGTAAATAATAATGAACACCTTAAATAAGAAATAAATACAATAAGAGCTAATTAAATAAATAAAATTAATAAAATAAATTAGCAAAAAAATTATATTACTGATTTGTTTTATCAAAATTTTACATTATTCTTATTAAAATATTAAGATAGATTAAAATTTATAAATATTAAAGAAACTTTGCAAAATGCAGAAGTATAAAACTTTAATGAAAATAATTCTTTTTTAATAAAAATTTTTTAAATATTTATAATTTTGATTAAAAATTTAGATATAAGAACAATAGCTAAATTGGCCAATACTATAAACTAATTTCTAGATAATATAATAATATATAAAACTATTTTAACAAATCAAATTAAAAGATCAACAAGATCAATCTGACATAAATATACTAACTTGCAACAAGATCTGATAAACAAAAGATGAAATTATAATATATACAAGCAGAAGCAAAATTAGGTATTGCTTAATTTTTAGCAGTTGCAAACTAATGCTTAAAATTAAGTAAACAAAATAATAATGTTATAGTTGAAAGCCTTTTTAATTTTACACTATAATGATGACATGGCACAGAAAATCCCTTACAGATATATATAGTATCCAAAAGAGAAGTATAACTTCTGTTAGACATTGTCAAGAAACTATACCCTTCTTTGAGACAGTTCAGAGAAGGTAATGCAATACTAATAACTTTACTTTATTTCACTAAGAGGAGATAAACCTTGCCTGTAGAAATTACCCTAAAGGAAGAGTATTAATACAGTTTATAGTTAAAAGCTGTTTATTAAAGTAATAACAAGAAGGGTTATTTTTAGATTTCTGTTCCTAAAGAATCCCAAGATGTGTTTACAATATTAAAGAGAGAAGGGATGTCTGTTGCTTAATCACACTTAGAGAATTTAGCAGGATTTATATATCTGTAAGCTAAGCAGCTAAGTGGCCAAGCAACTAAGTGATTAAGTGACTAAGTGACTAAGTGACTAAGTGACTAAGCAACTAAGTGACTAAGCAATTACTAAGTGACCGAAAGGTTCTAGCAACTAATGACTAATAATTACTAAGTAACTAATTACTAAGTGACTAAGTGACTAAGTAACTAAATGACTAAGTAATTACTAATCAACCAGAAAGTTCTAGCAACTACTAGTAATATAATAATAATAATACAATAATAGAATAACTAATACTAAATAAAAATAATAATAACTAA
>CAJVQA010011089.1:0-10948 GCA_910591915.1 Cetraspora pellucida
TTATTCTTCATATGTAATTTAAAAGTAAGCTTTTCTTTGTAAAAACTTCAATTGAATTTCAATAAAGTTAAAGGCATAGCCTCATTATTAATATTTAAAAAAAAAAAGTATCTTTCAAATTTTGTATTATTTTAAATCTTATTTTAATAATTTAATGTTGATTTAACATATTTATATATATTTTAATAAATATAATTATAATTAAAAAGAAAAAAAACTCTTTCTGGAGTTACTTTACCAAAGTTAAACAAAAAAAAAATTTATATTAAAAATAGAGCAATAACTACTAAGTAAACCGATCTTGAACTATTATCTAAACTTGTTCTATACAGTAAACTTGATTTAAAAGAGGTGCAAACCTCAAGAAACATTTTTATTAGCAGTCCTGAATTACAATAACATCAAAAACAGAACTGCAACAAATAACTCACATTTCAACAAAAGTGGTTCAAAGAACCTTTACATCTTTACCAACCCAGCATATAGGTGTAAGAGGGCAGCTCCAAAAAGTAGCAAAAAATTACAGATAATCTACAAACCAACTACCACAAACTCTGAACCAAACAACCTTTCAAAACATTTTCTTTTCTTCTCTATTAGTTTATTTTACTGGAAAATCTACTAGTTTAAATAATTCTATATCTACAATTCTTACCACTAACTCTCCTATTGAATATGCAAAAGAATTTATTAACATTACTATAAAAGACCTATTTAAACTTACCTTTACAGTTACTGTTTTTATTTTTAGCTTTGTCAACAAATGTTCTTTGTAGATCTTACCAAATCTAGTCATATATCTAACCTTACTATATTTCTAACCTAATGGCTATTAAACACAAAGAAGTTTTTCAATTAATATTTTTTAACCTCACAAGAACAAGAAACAACTCTGTAAATATTAGCACCAAACATTCCAGAAGTACATGCAGTTGTGATCTTAATTTAACAATTCAGTTATATAAAAAAAAATCAAAAGGAATTCAAGGCATCTAAATTTAACAAAGATCTCCTACTTATATCATACAACATAATTACAGAACTTGATACAGAAGATGAATTATCACAAATAAGCAATATTTTACAAAATAATGAGCTTACATTCAACTTTATTGCTAGTTTTGTAGCAAACACTATACAAACATAGTCATTAGATACTATATTACACCATACTGCTCAGACAACACAAAACACCAATACTAAAAGAAACAAACACCTTTTTGTCTCATAACATAATTCTATCAAAATAATCAAACTCACAACTAAATTTTCCAAAACTCAATCAATACCTAATCAACATCAAAATAAAATAATCTAAGTTTTAACTACTTAATATATATACAATATTAAACTAGAACTATCCAATACTATAGCTACAATATCACCAATTTCTACAACCACAATATTTGATAATCTTAATAACACCAGACCTACATACAGTCAAATTATCCAAAAACAACTTAACATACCTAGGTTTAATAATATTGATAACTCAGAATGGGTCAAAACTATAAAGATCTGAATTACAAACCAAATCAATACCCTATTTAATCAACAAACTTGGTCATATAAGAAAATTGCTAAAGTACTTTAAATACCAGCTGGCATTTAGGATTTTATTGATCATAAACTTGTTACTATATCAACTAAATTTGTAATTCCACTTGCAATATTTCTTAAATTTAGATACCTTGACATCAGGTTCTTCACTACCTTTATCAGAAACCCAAATACTACTCTTGCACATCAAAAAGAATATACTAACTTATATAATAATGCTTTAGCTACATATAAACAGACTAACTAAATTACAATTACAGATGCAACTACATATAAAATTATTAATACTATGCTTAAACAAATGCTTATTGCACAATACCTCTCTAACCTTAATCTTACCAGCTACATCTCCTTTATGATCTACAAAACTATCTATTATGCAAGAAGCTTTATGCAAATCCAAAATGAAAATAAACTTTCAAGAAAATTAGAGCTATAATTACTAATGACTTTAAGAAAAACTTATATCTTTATCACAAGACCCTAGTGAAATACCAGAACACATTGAAGCCATCCTACTATTTATACTTTTAATTACACAAAGATCATATACAAGAACTACTGTTAATAAACTAAGAAAAATTTTCAAGTTTGACAAATTAACAGACAACTATTTTGCAAAACTTCTTATATTACCTAAAAGATATCAAGAACTTTTTCCAGAACTACAAACCTACTTTCTAATATTTAACAAACAATCATTCAATACCTTTTATACTTTAGATGCAAACTTGCAGACTATTATACTTTTATTACAATTCCAACCTTTTACTTTTAGCTTTCACTATTCAAAAAACCATTACCTACCACATATCAGAAACTAAACTATAAAGTTAGAGGTCTCTTTCTCTTTAACTCATCTATATTCAAAATACTATTAGCTAAAGTTGTAGCATAATTAAAAGAATACTACATATTTAAACTACTTTCTAGTGATTATTTCATTACCAAATCATTCTTGTCAACTAAAACTGAACTTATTTGTACAGATTTATACTTTACCTATCTAATAACTAATGATACAACAGCAAAAGCATTTCTTGAGAAAATCTCTTAATGCTATTAGGTTCAATTTTCATTATCTGATTATATAATGTAAGCAAACTCTATAGACATACTAGTTTTACCAACTGACAGCCAAGAACTTGCTAATTTTAATATTAAACTACCAATTACAACATCTTAACAACTTACTCAAATTACAAAAACACTCGACAGCACTTTTACTTTAAACAACTACTATCATTTTGGATTAATATTATAAACCCTCTTACTCAAAATACAGATCAAGCAGACAAGACTTATGTTAATAAAATAGAACCAACAAAACTAGCACTTCTACTTATACCAAATAATATTAAAGATATTAACTCAGCATTATTGCTAAACAATATACAACTTATACTTCTAATAACTCTACAAACACAAATTATGCCAATAATACAAATTTTTAAACAAATATACACAATTAAAATAATCCTTAACTCTTCACTCAACTTACTAGTATTGTTTACTTCTACTTGAAAAATATTCAACCTTCCTACTATATTACCTAATCAGTCACCTACAATAAACACAGTAGTCATAGATATCTCTTAATAACATGTCAACACACCATCCTAATCAGCAAAGCAATACATATACACAACAGCACATAACTATTGCAACATATAACATTCAAGGATACAACAATATTACTAAAAGAGAACTATGGCTGGACTATTGCATTAGCCAACAATTTGATATTATATCTCTTACAGAAACAAAACTAATACAATCCCAATATATTCATCTTACACTTTACAACAATAACTACAAATGTTTCATATCAAACAACAATACTACTAACTCAAACCATTCTAGAAAATCAAGTGCAAGAACAATAGTTCTTATTAATTAGTTACTTACAACATATATTCACAATATATGAACTCTTAATAATACTACCATTGTAATTAACCTCTACCTATCATATAAAAACAATATTCAAATTGTATTTACATATTTACTAAACAATTTTGATGTTAACAAACAAACCAAAACCAAATTATCTTTTGAATTATACAAGTACAAAAACTTAATATCATATTATTAATTATAGAAGACTTCAACTAAGATTTTAACAGGCCATTATGATCTACTTTATATAAATATCTTCTATCATACAACTTTATCTCTCTAGTACATACTCATTATCCTAACACTTTAACCTGGACACATAATAATTTCTCTAGCCAAATTAATGAAATTTGGGTTCTATAACAAATTTTACATATATTTACAATGCCTAATATTATTAATCTATCTGAAATTACAGATAGTGATCACTATATTATTTATACCAATTTCTAAATACAAACCAAACCAACCAAATGTTACAAAAAATACAAATACAAAACATTTAAATATGATTCTATAACCAATGAACTATGGGAGCAATTTCAGTAAAAAAGCCATTAATATTTATTTTTTCTTACTAAAGTGGCAGCTTTTGCATTTATAACAAATCAACTCTGGTATTAAATCGAATATACAGTTCTTATCACAACAAACACACATATACCTTTTACCTTTTGCTCTCAAAAACAATTTCAAAACTTCTCATCTACTGCTTTAAAAACACATTTTGCACTTAATATCTGTAGCAGTATACTTCACACCTTTGTCAACTTTCAATATTCTCTCTACAATAGTAACTCAACTAATATTATAACAATCAATACCATCAACCAAAAATACAAACCATACAACTCCTTACAAACTTACTTATTATACCTCTTATCATAACTAATATTAATCCTAACTAATTTTCTATTACCATTAATACAATAAAAAATTATCACAAAATACTACATTATACTTGTAATTCAAAAAACAAACAAGCAATCTCACAACAAATTGTACAACATGTTCAAACACATTATAACAATTTTACTTCAAATACAACAACTATAATTAACAGTATAATTAATTGCCACACAGATTTTGTGCTATTTGATAATATAAAACTTCAGAACTATATAATTACAGAGTCAAAAGAGATTGACCAACATATTAAAAACCACTTTGCAAACTGAACTAAACATAATCTACACAATCAAGCTTTCTGAGAATATTTAAAAAGTGAATATACCTCAAAAACCAACATACTCCTCTAATGGTATAATACACTAACAAACTTTATAACCCAACAGAAAATAATCAATACTATTAACCTATCACCAAACAAAAAAGCAACAAAACCCATACTCATTTCTAATAAAATGCTCAAACATGTTCATCTACATATTATTAAACTCCTTACAATTCTGTTTAACAAATATTTAAATACCACAGAAATACCAACTGCTTGAAAACAAAGCAAAATATATACAATATCCAAAAAATTCATCTTTACAGATTAACTCAATTATACTAGACATATAACTCTTCTTGAACATACATAGAAAATTTTTACCAAAATTATTACTAACAAATTTACTAAAATAATATTTAAATATCCTATTTTCAATTTACACAACTTTGTTGCTCTACCATACTCATTTACTATACAATCCATCCAAATTCTTATAAATATACTCCAAGAAACACAAATACAAAACAAAGAAATCTGGCTTCTTGCTTAGGACATAAGCAAGGCATATGATTCTGTACATTTTCTACTTCTACAACATGCACTAAACTGAATAAAAATTTCCAAAACATATTATAACTTATAGTTAATATTCACAACAACCATTATAATTCAGTTATTACAAATCTTGGTCTTACATTTAACTATTAGGTGCAAAATAGCATAGACTAAAAAGAAACAATCACATTATTGCTTTGGTATATCTATTATGATCCACTAATAACTTATATTCATTCTAAATTTTATAGCTATAATATGTCAACAACACCAACTTAGACTAAACACCTACTTATATATCATACCTCAGTACTTATTTATATTAATAACACTCTATAGCTAGCTTCTAACAAACAAACCCTTCAACAAATAGTAAAATCAACTGAATTCTTTTACAACATGGCCAATATTACCTCAATCCTACTAAATCAATCTTAGCAACAAATCAAACTGCCAATTTAAAGCTAATAATCAACTTTGCTAATACAACTATACATATTATGCCTCTAAAGCATACCTTCTGCTATCTTGGTTGCTGGTTTATACTTCTAAATTATCATAGGCACATTCATAACCAAATTAGTACTGAAGCTACTAATCTTATCAATATTATAAAAAACAAAAAGGTTACTAAAAAATAAACAATCTATATAATTAATATAATACTTGTATCTCACTTTTCTTATAGAACTATGAACATATTCATGCACCAATCTACAATGCAAGACATAACTAATTCTTATATGCAAGTTGCAAAACACAAAGCTGGACTTGCTTTAATCATACCAAACTCAACTGTATACATCATAAAACTACAACCTTTATAGTTTACCAAATATACAAATACAAAACTACATTTTATTACATTACATACAACTAAACAATCCTTTAACAGCTCCATCTATCAAAATTATAATTCAATATCTTTAAAATGCTATATTTTCATCTAACAATATTCTGCTTTTACCTAATTACATATTATCTATCAAGTTCCATAATACACTTACAGCTTAAATAATCAAAGCAGCACATTAGCTTAACATTCAGATTTACAATCTTTCTAATCTCTGGCCTATACTAACTATTTACAAAGGCATCCCAATTGACACACTAATCAAATTTTGCAACAAACCAATATATATCAAATTACTAACTAACAAAGTGAATATATATGCCATTGAACAACTTACTAATCACACAAATACACAACTACTTTTATAGCAATGCATTGTATATAAAATACTTAAAATACCAAGAAGTAGAATTCCAAAATGGTTTCATGAACTACATAACACATTTTATGCATTCATAATATCATTCATCTCTACTATTACTCCTAACTCATTTATTATAAACTCTATAACATTAACAAGAAGCATATAGATTCTTGAAAAAGTTAATAATACTTGAATCATAGGAAAAATCCAAAAAATTACTAACTCAAATAACACAATATACATCAAACACTATTGTTTACCACCACCAGAGCTTCAATATACAGTCCTATTTTTAAAATGTTTAAATTGCAAATACACTTATACTGCTGCTAGTTAGCAATGTATAATTATATTTAAAATATCCCAATGTACTGTCTTTAAAGTATCTAGCTCAAAATTTCTCTGTACATATATCAATGACTTAACACAACAGTATTCATACTTTACAAAACAAAAACTACTACACTACTTAAACAAATTATCAACACTACACTCAAATGTTGTCTTAGCACCACAAAATAACTCTCATTTATTAACTATATTAGCTTTATTAAACAACTTTCTATAACAACTATTTATACCAAACACTGCTAGCCAACAGTTGCTGCATCTGATAACAATTAATTCACAAGCTAAAAAACTTCAACCATAACCTAACCAAATACACTACACTCACAGGCCCAATTTGTCTGGACTCTAGCACTAACCAATATTACATTTTCTTCTTAAATTATATACTGGTTTTCGATTACTTGAGCATACCTTATCAGCATCATAACAATATTAACTACTGCCTTACAATACTGTCAAATAACTGTTTTGATAACCCACAAGCCTACAATTAACTATATTAACTCACTTCTTATACTAACATTAAATTATACTCTTAGTTTACAAAAACACAACTACTGGCCACTTAAACTTTTAATTTTAACAATAATCACTCACAAACATATTAAAATTAAATTCTCCTATATCAAGAACCCCAATAATCATTCTCTTTACAACAGAACAACTCATCTTTCTACCAAAGTACAACAATATAAACTTCATATCCTTTCTTATGCTCTCGATAATAACAACTTTTATCTTATTTGAAATAAAACTCCAATAGAAAATAAAATCTGTCATCTTATTTGATATTTACAAAATGTGACAGATACTGCAAAATGGAATGCTTTAAACAGGACTAGTCATTAGAATATTAT
The DNA here is from genome assembly GCA_910591915.1 of Cetraspora pellucida. Lineage (NCBI taxonomy): Eukaryota > Fungi > Glomeromycota > Glomeromycetes > Diversisporales > Gigasporaceae > Cetraspora > Cetraspora pellucida. The sequence continues at coordinate 7,617 of CAJVQA010011089.1, forward strand.
ATGCCAAAATACTAATTGGGATCTAATACATTAATTTATTAACTATAACAACAAACCTAATACTCACAATACCTATTCAAAGCATTTTTAACTAAAAAGCTTTAAAATCAAGTTTCTACTAAATAAGCTATTTACACTTTTAAATCTACATTATAGAAAATCTAAAACATATACTGATCCTACTTGTAATTATTGTACATTATATATAGAAGACAATTTACATTGGTTAGAATGCATAGCAAACCCTATTTCTCTTAATTAGCTAATTCAATAAACTATATATAAGTTTGGTATAAAGTACAAACATGAAAGCAGCAATATATCTACTTTATTATAGTAGTTTATCCAAACACAAAGTGCCACCAACTTCTTTTCAAAATACAAGGTCTGATTTCTGACAACATGCCCACTGACTGCAATATTACTTCATGTTTACTTACCAATCTATTTTACAAAATATTGAACAATATATACAAACAAATAAACAGAAAGATGTAAAGCAATACTTCAAAATAGCTTATTAACAAAAACACTTACTGTTACAGTATCTGAACATCTAGTTACAGATCAAATAGCTATAAGTAAATATAAAAAATGGGTAACCATTTTTTATACTACAAATATATCTACCTCCTACATCACAACACTAAACCTAAAAGAGGTCTAATAGCCTATTCTAATAGAGTTTTAGGCTAAGGATAAATTAGTTCTAGCTATAGGTCTTTATAATAATTTATGTAAAACATTTTAATTAATATAATACCAAATTGTTTAATAAAAACTGAGGCCAGGCCTCATTCTTAATATTAATAAAAAAAAAAAATGGATTTTTTTTTATATTTGAAAATATATAAATAAAAAAAGAAATAAAATAAAAAAAAACTATAAAAAAAATCAAATATAAAATGTCATTTCAATATATTCCTTCTGAAGTTTTTAAAAAAATGAATAATAATGATTCTATTAGAAAAATATTTACAGAAATACTAAAATAAGGCAAACAAATTAAACAAAAACTCTCTAAAATTTCTAAAGATATTCCTGTCAAAAAACAAAACAAAATGATTTTAAAAGTTTATACAGATGATCGCAAAAATAATATAAAATAAATACTTACTACTTCAAGTTCAAAGATTAATTTTAAAAAAAACCTATTATTCTTGTATTTCCAAATTCAAATTATTTTTACTTCATTAAATAAAATTGTATTTTTAAATTTTTATAATTTTATTTTTTAAATAATAACTTATCAAATAATTATTTTCTAAGAAATTAATAAATTTATTATTTTTATTTTGAAACATAAAACTGAGCTTATTATTATTTTTAGCAAATAAAAATGTTGTCTTTTTATGTATAACTTTAAAACATTTTATATCTATCTAATAAATTTTTTTATTAATAAATTTATATTTTCTAATAACATAAATAAAAAAATAAAAAAATAAAAACAAAATATTTACTGTTTAATTAATTTATTATTTTGTATAAAAAAAAATTAGAGCATTTATACAGAATTTATTATTTATTTGTTTTAAAATGATATTTTATTTAAATAATAATTAATATTTTTTGTAAAATTATACCTTGTTGATTGAGAAAGGCTACATTATATAAATCAATAATTATCAAAATATTCTGATAAGAAAAATATTAAACTCTTTATAATTAACTATTTATTTTGTTTTTATATAGCGAAAGCATTAATATAAGATCCAGCTATGATGAAACTCTATATTAATTGTACTTTCTTCTTCTGATAAATCAACTTAAGTTGCTTTAACTTGATATGTTTTAAGTTATTTTTTGGTTTGCAAAGCAATATTTACAACTTTATGCACTATAGAATTTGCTTCTAATTTTTTAGCAACTTCTTCTTGATGCTTTTCTTTAAAGAGAACAAGATATATATTTAAAACCAAAACTTTCTTTAGTAGCAAGTTTTGACATATTTTGTTGTATTGTTTCTTTGTTAATTTTTTAAAAAAATTTTTGATATTTTTGTTTAGCATGTTGCAGATATTTTTTATAGTAATTTACTGTTTTAATAAGGCTGAAATGTTGAAAATCTTTAACTTTATACAAGAATTTTAGAATTTTTAAACAAAGAATACATGCTCATTAAAACACTAATATTTTATTTAAAACTTAGATATGTATATATTAAATAATAAATAATAAATAAAATATAACTATTTGTAAGCATAAATTGGCAAAATAGTTTTTATTTGTTTAAAATTTTATAAATTTTTAAATAATCTATTTTTGATTCTGGCATTGGACCCATTTATTTTTCTTATCTGATAGTATACAAGGAATATTTTGCTTGATGCATTAAGCACAAGATCTTTGATCAATGCATTTAAGTTTTTTTTCTTATCAAAATTTGCTGCAGAAATAACATAGTATTATATTCCTTTCATTTTTTATTTATATTAGTTGATAAAAAAAATTTTGTATTATTTAAATATTTTTCTAAATAAACTAATCTAAATAAACCCTTATTCAATAAACTTATCTTTAGAAATAATTTACAAATTTGATTGTTTATAGAAATTTTCTCAACTTCAATAATTATTCTTATTTAGAATCAATAAATGCTAGTTTAATATTCCAAATCTAATCATATTTTCTTTCTATTATCTTAAAATTTAATTTAAATTCTTTTTTTGATTATTTATACTTTACTTATAAATCTGTACCTATTTATTTATTATTTTGTTACAAACATGTCTTTATTTCAAACTCTATTTGGCAGAATCCCAAACAATCAACAGGAGATCTATAATGATTTACCTTTTTCTTATAATGAATTCCAAGCTTCAGGTATTTAAACATCTCTATTTCTTTATAAGATTATTGCAAATATTTTTTAAATAAATATTTTTACAAAATTACACAATTTACTTTATCAACAATGCCAAATTATTTTAGTAACAATCATAACAAAATGACTACTTTCAACCAGTTATTGAACAAGTTTAAACAATAATTAAAAAAATTGTTGCTTCTTCTGATGGTATAATTTATAAATTATTTATTAAAAACTTATTAATTTATTAATAACTGTTTACAATATGAGAACAAAATTTCTTCTTTAAAAAACTTGATAAAAATATTAAAAAAACATCTTTTAATATACCAAAGTTTACTTTTTGTATTTTTCTTTTTTCTTATTGTTTCTTAGATTTATGTTTACAAGATTCATAATATGAATCTTGAACTGATTAAAGAACAAGTTGAAGTAGAAATGAAGAAGATTTTATTTAATAAAAACTTAGAATTATTAATTTTTTGGATTTTTTTAAAATATAATAAAGATAAATAGTTAA
>CAJVQA010011090.1:0-10946 GCA_910591915.1 Cetraspora pellucida
TATATAATAGATATAGTATATATAATAGAAATGATAGAAATGATAGATCTAATAGAAATGTAATATCTGTAATATCTATAATATCTGTAATATCTATAAGATTTGTAATATCTGTAAGATTTCTGGCACAGTAATTTGAGCCAATCAGAATCAAGTCACATGTATTAGAATTAGTATTTTCATCAAAATCATTCTGATCTCGTAATCAGAATCATATAATCTTATGCTTGTTAGAATCATCTTGGTGAGCTGAATCCAATGGTGGTTGTTTCATTCAAATTGGTTCAGTACATCAAAGGTATGATTAAAAATATATAAAACTCTTAATATTAATAGTAGGAAGATGGAAGTTCACTTGAAAACCCTGAATAGAAAGGTAACCTGAATCTTTGACAGTGCTACTGTAAAGACTAGACTTATGAAACAGAGCTAGAACTTGTAAAATTAGGCAAATGTGCTGGTCTTTGAGAAGGGACCAAATAAACTAACCAGGCTGCCAGAATTTCCAAGTTCTAGAGAAAAAGGGCATATGTTAGCAAACATGTAAACCAGAGGTGTATGGTTTCAATCTATCTTTCTGAGCTATCTGAAATGGCAGCTTGTTAGAACTTGAATTAAATACTAAAGTAGTAAGAATATATTGTGAAGTTAGTACTGAGGTTAGGGTGAACTCTACAAGAGCATAGTAGTTTAATAATACACCTAACTGCCAGTGTTGGTCTTGATCATATTGATACTAGGTCAGCTGTAAAAATAAGATACAGAAGATTCTAAAAGGTTTAGTACAAGGTCAAAGGTTCTCTATATGAGTAAACTGCTTTAAAGACTTAGTGGCCATAATATATTTTTATCAGCAATGGCCAGAGTCATTAGTAGGCAAAGGTAGATAGGTGAATATGGAAACAGAGTGGTTAAATAAAGAACTTACAAGTAGGTTTCAGATATGGCAGCTAGTGTAGAACCTTCAGGCAGACTATTTAAATTAAACAATAACTAAAATTATACAAATAGCTAGTTGTACACTCTTCTCATGGTTGCCCTCTGTGGTTATAAAGCATCCATTAGCCAAATATACTACTAATAAATCCTGGGTCACAAGTACTCACCTTAATATTTAAAAAAAAAAAAAATTTTATCAATAATATAACTTATTTAATAATCTGGAACTTAACAGCTAATATAAACAAAAAAGAAATAAAGTATATCTGTAGAAGAATCAAAAATATACAAATAGGATGCATTAAAAGATTTAAGTACAAGGCTTTAGCAGTAATCCAAACACAAAGTATTGAAGAAGAAGACATTTCATAATCATTGTTGGCAAACAATAACAAGTTGGTGAGAATAACAAAAGAAAAAGAAAACTATAAAGCAAGAGAAGGACAAAGAAAACATATAGCCAAACTGACAGAATTACTTAGAAAAGCTTTAGAAGTCTTATTATTATAATGCTTAAGAAATAAAGAGGCAAAGTCAGTATATATTCCACCAAACTGAAATGGGAACCAAAAGAGAACAGCATTGATTATGTTCGCAACAAAGAAAGGTATAAAGGCAGCTCAATCAAAACCAATCATATATAACAATTTTCAAGTATATTGAATTAATAAAAAAAAAGAGAGCCAAAAAGAAGAAAAAGTTTTAAAGATAAAAGAGGAAGAAGCTGGAACAGATTATGTCAAATTTTTATACAAAAAAAGATGAAAGTAGAGAAAAAAACCAATAGAACAGAACATATATAAACAGGAGAGATAAGTGAAAAAACCTAAAATCAAAAGCTTAAATAATAGAATAAGAAAGTAACAGCCTATGACATAATACTAAAAACCAAAAAAGATATAGAAGTATAGATAATAAGGAAGAAGAAAGCTTAAAAAAAAAAAAAAATAAGAACAAGATGCAATAGCAAGAAAAGAACACATATATAGAAGATATACTAGGCTAAATCTTAGAAAAACTAGAAAAATTAGAAAAAGTAGATAACTTGAAAAGAGAAGGCATAGTTAAATGCTTCTAAAGATATTTTAGTTAAATTTATAAATATAGATGAGAAGATAGGAGAGTTCTTATAAGATAAAAGAAGAATTTTCAAAAACAGAAAAAAAAAACATATTCTTATCTGAAAGAAGAAAAAAAGTAGAAAAAGAAAAAGAAAAAAAAAAACAACAAAAATGATATAAGAACAATTAAAAGAAAGATAGAAGAAAGGAAAAAAGAAGATTAAGATAGCATGTCACAATGTTAATGAACTCAAACTAAAAAATAAAAACTCAATAGTCTGCTGGGCTAAGCAGAAAAAAAAAAATTACAATACTAGGTATTACAGAAACAAATCTTATAGAAAGAGATGAGAAATTTTTAATGCAGACAGTAAATAGAAAATATGTAGGATTTTGGTCAAGTGTAGCAAAAGACAAAAAGAAGAGATCAGATATAGGTATTATGATTAATGAACAATAAAAAAAACATGTAGGTGCAGTTATAAAAATAAATAAATATATGATAGAGCTTATACTATACTTCAAGCAATTGGAATTAGTAGTTTTAGGAGTTTATATACTACCAAGTAACAAGGTAATAGAAAAAAGCATTTAACAAAAAATAGTAAAAATAATCACAAAAAAAAAAGACAAAAACAAATAGTTATTTTGGGTGACTTTAATTACACAGTGAATAATATATTGAACAGACAACATTCACAAACAGTAAATTTCAAAAGATTGCCAATTTTTATTTGAATAAAAAAATAGAATTTTAGTGATAATTATAGAGATATGTATTCAACAAGACAAGAATTCACATAGTCAAATGAAGAAGTAGCAACAAGAATTGACTATATATAGATATCAGAAGAACTGGCCTCAGGTTTACAGAAGACAGAAATTAAGGATGCAAAAGGAATTACTAAAAGCAACTATAAAATAGTAAAAACAAAAATATAAATTAAACACATGATGACAAAAAATAGCAAAGCCAAAATCAAAAGAAAAAGATAATTAAGAACAGTATACTTATATAATTAAGCAAAAGAAAAAAACTGAGAAAAGTATACATAAGAGCTACAGAAATGATTAGAAGTCAAGAAGATGCTAAAGAATATTCAAAAGAAAGAAACAAATAATATAAATAGTATATTAAAAAAAGCAATTATCATAGTAGCAAATAAGCATCTGTCTAAGAAAAAGGTATATAATATACTAACAAATAGAAGAAACAATCAAAAGAAGTAATACTAAGAAAAAAACATTGTAGAGCTGCAAAAATTGATTAAACATGCAAAAACAAGAGAAGGTTAAGAAGTAAAAAAAGAGAAAAGAACTGAAATAAATAAAAAATTATGAATAATAGAAGGAAAAGAAGGTGCAAAGTTGTCAAAATTACACAAATAATTGTCAAGAACTTGGATAGAAGACATAAGAGGTTGGCAAAAACTGTTACATAAGAAAAAGTAAAAAGAATAAAAACAAGTTAAAGAAGACAAATAGAAGAAAACATAGACAAAAGATATGAAATAATTAAATTAGATTAAGGAAAAATGATAGCCAGTCTGTTAAACAAACTCAACAAAAAGATAACACTTAACAGATTTATTGAACAAGAAGAAAAATTGACAAACTTAACAGTAGAACCAGAGTTAATTAAGATTGGTGTAGCAGAACATTATAAGAAACAATTCAGAATGAAAGACACAAAACTAGAAAAAATGTCAAAAAGGTGAAAAGAAGTTTACAAGTCATAAGAACACATTCAAGAGAAATAGTATACAAAATTAAAAGAAAGTATTAAAGAAAAAGAATAGAAAGAAGTACTGAAAGAACTTAAAATAGGAACAGCACTAGGCATATTAGGTATAAGCTACATACTAATCAAATGAGCAAAAAAAAAAATGTAAAAAGTCTTTAAAGTCTTTGCTGATCTTTGTTTAGAAATAGGAGAAATACCAACCATGTGAAAAATTGCACAAGTTTATCCAATACCAAAAGACATAAAGTAGAGATACAGCTTAAACAATATTCATCCAATAGCTTTGATCGAAACATTTAGAAAAATAGTAACAAAGGTAATAACAAAAAGACTTGCCAAGGTGTTTATGAAAAGAGAAATACTCAAAGGACCAAACTATGCAGGTCTACTAGAAAATTCAACAGAGCAGCCAGTGCATATCCTTAATATGATAATGAAAGAGGCAAAAGAGAAGAAGAAAGAAGTATAAATACTTCTACAAGAGATGAAGAAGGCATTTGACTTAGTTTTACTCAAAAGTCTTGAAATAGTATTGCAAAGAGTTAAAATTCTTAGAAGAATAATAAAATACATTTTAAATCTTTTTTACAAAAAACAACTAAGGATAATTATAGCCTATGACTTAACAGAAGAAGTAATAGCAGAAAACAGAATAAATTAAGAAGAAGTAATATTGTCATTAATATGGTGTCTTTTCTATGATCCATTGTTAGAAAGAGTACAAGAAGACAAAAGTTAGGATATACAATTAAATAACAAATTAAAGAAGGAATGCAAAGCAATAATGTCACAAGATTTTGCCAAATAGCAAAGGCTAGCTATTAAAGATCCTAGAAATAGCTGAGGAATTTTTTAAGATGAATGATATAGAGATTAATAGGTTAAAATCAAAGCTGCTAGTAATGAACATGAAAGTTAGAAGAGAAGAAAGAGAAATAACTTTTAGCAAGACCAGTATAAAAGAAGAACCAAGAAACAAAATTGTGTAGTTACTAGAAATATGGTTGAATAACAGAATATAAGAAGTATTAGTTAAAAAAAAAGCTAAAAGGATAGTTAGTCAGATGATAAAAGTCCTCAAATACAAAAAGATGACAACAAGCCAGATCACTTATATAAACAATATGATAATAATTTCAAAACTGAGCTATATGCTCCAGTTAACCAAAATCTCAGAAATGAAAATACATGAAATATATCAACCAATAATATGTCTAGCAAAGCAAAAAAGCAATTTGCAAAGAACATTAGAAAATTGCATAATAGAATATAAAGATCTTAGTAGGTGTAAAACACTACAACAAGAGCTAGTAATGAAACAAGTGAGCAGCCTACTGTCAAGATTAAACAGACAAGATAGTGTAGATTAGCTAATGAAGCTGAGAATAATACAAGATTGTCAAAGAGCAGGTTTATAAAGGATATTTGGAAGTTAGAAGAAATATTAGCTAACAAAGTATATTAAAAGAGCAACTTAGCATATATGACAATAATAAAAGCAAGAGAACTAAGAATAAGTATAAGAACTGAAAATAACCTATAGAGAATATTTGAATATAGTACCAAAATACAAAAACTGTTAGAAATATATTTGTAGAAAAAAAATAAAATAGAAATAAATAAAGAAGGTTTAATTTATCTAAACTAACTGCTTAACACAAAAGATGAGAAGCTGATCATGTGACAACAATTTAAAAACTTTTGTAAATACTTAAATAAAGGCAAAAAAGCAGAATAGTTTAAAGAAATAGAGTCCAAAGTGCTTGAAGGACCAACAAATAGGAAAATTAAAGAACACTTTAAGACAAACAAACATAATACTCAAGCAATGAAAACAGAATAGAAGGCTATGTCAAAAAATCAAAGAAAAAAAAAGTAGATAATATACAGTGCACAAGATGATAGACAGTTCAAAAAGATAATAAAAAAAAAAAGAAAAAGACCCTAATAGAACATTAGCAAATGTAAAATAAGGAGAGTGAGATAGCAACAGAAATTAGCAAATGTGATAAATGTACAGAAGAAAAAAGACAAAAAGAAGGCAGCTGCCAGCAATGGATAAGAATAAATAACAAGATTAAAGTAATCTCTAACATATTAATAGAAAAGAGAGATAACAAAATCAAGATAGCAATGGACCAGTTGATAGAAAAAGTAGAAACAGAAAAGCTAAAAGATAGTGAGCAGAAACTTGAAAGGCTAATAATAATAGAAGAGTTAGAAATAGAAATAATCAAATGATAGAAAATAAATGAGAATGTTAACCAAGAAATCCTGAAGATATTAAAAAAAAACTTATTGAGAAACAAAAATAAATATATTATATATACAGATAGTGCCACAACATAAAGAGCAAAGAAGAAATATAAAGCAGAAACATAAGTATAGGATAGATTTAAACAAATGAAATGCAAGAGTAACCAGAAGAAGAAACTTCATTAGGACTAGAAGAATAGACAATGTTAATAATAGCAGAGTTAATAGCAATATAGACAGCAATCTTAACAATACTAAGAGAAAAACAAGTAGAAATATATACAAATAGTAATGCTGTAATAAGAAATATTAATAGAAGTTTAGAGCAAATAGATAGAATAAAAATTCTTAAGAAAAAAAATGCAATATGGATAATGAAAATTATAGATCTTATTAATATAAAAAATATATAGATAAAGTTAGTGAAAGTTAAAAGTCATAGCAAGAACAAGTGGAATGACAAAGTTAATAGCCTTACAAAAAAGTGAACAATAAGTGAGAAAGTAATACAAATTGAAAAAATCAGTTGTAAAGAGATAAAATACTGTCTAAAGTAGAAAAACAGATGAACTGATATACTAACAAGATTATTATACAAATTGGTAACAAATACAAAATTAGGAGCAAAATGAAAAGAAACAAATACAATCAGAAAATTAGAATCCAAGACAGAAATTATGATTTATGACTGGATGCAATTTTAAAAAAAGCTAAAAACAACTAAAGGAATACATTACACAACAAGAAGTAGTAGTACAAGAAGATGTTCATTTATAAAGTGTATAATAGATAAACTTCTGACCTTAGAAAAACTCAATAAAAGAAGACCAGACATATACACAATAATGAAACACCAAGTATGTCAAGATAAAGTTAAAGAAACATAATCATATTTAGTATTATGCAAAGGACAATAGAGCCTCTGAAAACAAATTTAAAAAGTAACTATCACAATAGTCTAAAAAGGATTAAAAAAAAAAGAAAAAACTTGCATTCTACTATATGTATTATATACAGCATTCTTCAGAAAAAGTGAAGTAGAAGAAATAAAAATGAGAGAAGCTTTAATCAAAGGTTTAATTCTGAAAAAGACACAAGACAGACTAATACAGCTATTAAATACAAAAGCAAAACAGCAGTTTATAGAAACAGTAGCAAAGACAGCATAAGACATATTTTATAAACAAGTTTGGAGAATACAGTATAAAAAGGTCAATGAATGAAAAAAGAAAGAAGATATAACAACCAAAATGAAGAAAAAAAAAGTAAAGAAGAAGAATCTAAAAAAGAAAAGAAAGGCAAATTAGCAAAAGATCGAAGAAGAAAAGAAACAAGCAAAAGAGAAAAAGGATAGAATTAATGAAGAAACTAGAAAAACAATATTGAGGCTTGTTATAAAAGGAAGAAGACCTTTTCACTATGAACTTTAAGTAGTTAGACAAATAGCCTACTTTGTTTGAAGTAGTGCAGCAGGTTGCACTTAGGTACCCTGTAGGTGGCCAGATGATGCTAGACTTAGTTGTTAGATAAATCTATATAATTGCAAAAGTAATTTCAAGAGTCTTAATAAAGCACTAGTATGACTGCTTAAGTTTAAAAAAAAAATAAAAAATAAAAAAATAAAAAATAAAACTTAGAATAAATAATTCTAACTACAATTATCATCAAAATTAAAAATTTTATTTTTTTATTATTATTTATATATTATATATTACTACATATTACAAATATTCTATATACATATATTTATTATATCAATAACTATTATATTTTAAATATTTATTATATTTTAAATATTTATTATATTTTAAATATTTATTATATTTTATATATTTATTATATTTTATATATTTAAATTTATTTATATTTATATAAGGTTTTTTCCTATTAGGTTTTTTCTCTTGGCTACTAGTCTAAATTTTTTAATTTATATTAAATTTTATAATTATATCACTTTTATTTATTAATTTATCAAATATATTTTAAAATGTATTTTATATAAATTTATTAAAAATCTACTATTTTATTAAAAATTATTTTTATTTTAGATAATAAAGTTAACTTTTTTTAGATAAAAACATTTACTGGTAAGTAATTATCAGTTCAAATCAACCCACAGACAATTACTTCATGGACACTACATTTCACCGACAATTATTCACTAACAAGTTCATTTCACCAACAGTTTTTCACCAAAACACATTATACAGACAAAATAGTTTTAGCTATTAATGTTAGAGCTAGATTATAATTAGAGTTAAACTTAGTGCAATTTATAAAAAAAAACCTGGTAAAATGAGCTTTGGTGAAATAACCTGTCGGTGAAATGAACTTGTCAGTGACTAATTGTTGGTAAAATGTGGTGTCAATGAAATAATTGTCGGCAAACAATACAGATCTATTAATTATATGCTTAAACAATATGGTTTATAAATCACTTATTTGAAAAAATAAAATTCTTATTTTATCTAAAATTAGATAATTGATTAAAAAAACCTTTTCATAAGATCTGATAAATAAAACCTTACTTTATTGAGAATTGAACCTTTATCTGAACTAACTTTAATATGCAAGTCATCACTATAAATTTATTTCGAATTGTAATCATATAGTAAATCTACAAATACCATTGCTATATACTAAGACTTCAATTTGAAATTTATTGTATAGTTAGATATAATGGCAACTATTAATTTATTAATAACACAAAAAAAAAACCTGGACACATTATCTTTGCGGCTTATATTGCTGATTGTATATTCAAAATTACTATTAGCTACATAATATATGGGTATATATTCATTTCGCCGACTCTTAATTCGCCGACACCTATTTCATTGATGGCCATTTTACCGACAGCTCACTTCTCTGACAATGCATTTTACCGACAGTCCATTTCCCCGACAGCCTACTTCCCAGACTTCACTTCCCCGACAATCTATTTCTCTGACAGTTCATTTCATCGACAATTCTGTCCTGATTTTGGGTTAGAGTTGGCCCGCTTTATAGTTGTAATGGCTAGAGAATAGAAAGTCTTTAAAATAGAATTGTCAGTGAAATGAACTGTCGGGAAAATGGACAGTCGGGGAAGTGAAGTTGGTGAAGTGGCTGTCGAAGAAATGGACTGTCAGCGAAATGTATTGTCAGAGAAGTGGACTGTCAGTGAAATGGCGTCAGTGAAATAGGTGTCGACGAATTAGGTGTCAGTGAAATCTACCAAAACCATAATATATATATAGTAATTGTTATCGTTATTATTTTTTTTTTATGCTTAACGCAATTGATGATACTACATAAATCACATATCCGGGAGGTTTTTTTGTGATTATGCTGTAGTAGTTCATCATACTGCAAATCAATACTGATACTAATCCCGATTAAATATGCACATAGATCTGATTAAAACTTGGATGTTTTGTCACAAACCTAGCTAATAACTGAACAGTTATTGGACCATCATTTGACTAGTTATATGACTGGTCACATGACCGGTTATATGACCGGTCATATAACTGCAGTCAGTCGGTTATGAGTCAATAACCGGCAATAACCGACCGATAACCGACCATGACCGGACCCACCCCTAGTTATGAGGGTGCCCTTATGTCAAGGAAATCCCAGGCTGAAGATCGCTGAAGATCACTGAAGATCACTTCCGACCCTATCCGGATCCAATAAAATCACAGGATCTTGTGTAACAAAATAAACGTGAAAAACATAAGAAATTGTAAAAAAACGTAAATAACACAAAAATTTACTATGATACCTAACTTCCGACCTCTAAGTAAAAGTTTTCAGAATGAAATTTACTTATAAGACACAATTGTTAATGTTAGATATATACTGAATTTTTGAGATATTACGACCCATATTTTTTTGGCCGACAGCTCGGAATTTCCTTGACATAAGGACTTTCTAGTTATGATCATCATCAAATTAGTTTAGATCATCGTGATTATTAAAATTCTGGTGATCTTTGTCAAGGGAGTGTATAGTACCCTCAGAAAGTATATCACGGTTACACAACAATCTTAACATAAATTTATGCAAAAAGTATATACATACGTAGTAATATATTACTGAATTTGTATACTATTTTTATTAATTTACATCAAGATTTTTGTGTAACCATGATATACTTTCTGAGGGTACTGTACAACGCCCAGGCGTCAATCAATGATCTTAGTTACATGTTATTTAGAGAAAGTTCTTTACTCTTGCATTGTATCTTTAATTAACTAACCATATAAAATTGCTCTTCCAAGATAAAAGTTGTATTCTTTCGTTAGTATTTAATACTTTAATGATTACAACCCAATAGTTAAATCGGCATCGAAGTATTAAAGTCTCTCCCTTAATCGTAACAAAGGTCGACACTATTCAGATTAACAATACTATTATATATATAATGAGTATAATATGCCAGTTTTATATACTCAAATGCAATCTTTGTAGTATGTGCCATTTATATGATATCCGAATTTTTTTCACGTACAGTACGTACAGTACGTATAGTTGTATAGTATGTAAATCACTTATATGTAACATTGTGCAAAGAACAATTTTTGCTAAAATGTGAAAGACAGTTTCATAATCAAAATTTGAAATAGGGATACTTTCATGATTTGTTCTAGAATATTCTAAATTTTTTTTGCGTACTGTACTATACGCGGCACTTCACTAAGTATACTCCACTGCTTTACTAACCATACACCACAACTGTTCATAATACCAACCATTAAAAATATTTAATACCCTATTGGGACTCTATTGGTACCATATTGAGTAAGCACTTTCAGGGGGGTTTTTTTTTTTAATAATCACTATAAATCAAGTATAAAATGTGAATAAATTACTATTACTGTTTTGTAGGGATGTTAAAAGTTCGGTTCGGTCCTGTTCGGTCCTGTTTCATAAAAGTTCAAGTTCAGAAACAGTTCGAAAAA
>CAJVQA010011091.1:0-10945 GCA_910591915.1 Cetraspora pellucida
ATATATTGATATATAGCAACTAATCAATATATATTGATTATTTTTAATCTATATATATCGATTAAATGCTATATATCAATACAAATCTGCTTAAAAATTTTCCTAATGATTGGCAATAGCAGCTTGTTCAAATTCATTAATTTGATCAACTGAGTCTTTAGTTCTATTACCTTTAAATGATACAATTTTAAAGAGTAATTTCTTTCCAACTCCAAAAGTATCAACTAGTCTATTCATTGCAGTAACAGTATTGTTTATAACTCTTTTGCCTTCAGAATCAAGTTCATCAGTAATAGTTTCATTTGAGCTTTCTAGCTCTTTTTTTTTTAATAAAGGTTGTTCTTCTAAAAATTCTGTTTTTTTAAAATAGTTTTGTTCTGTTAATGAATTAAGGTCTTCAATAATTAAAGTTATGTTCTCTTGAGTATGAGTTTCTAGGTCTTGGACAAAGTTTTTAAAATTAATAGGTCAGTGATAATTAAATGATATTTCAGTAATAGATTGAGTAGTTAAAATTTCAAAATAATTAATTGTTTCTGATAAGTTAAAAGTTAAAAAGGTATCTTTCTCAGTTGTAGTAGGATTTTTAGTTATTGTAGATGAAGTTTCTTTTAGGTTTGATTTAATGTCAGAACAAGATAAAAAAAGATTAAGTTCTTTGGTTACAAATTTAGCAAATCTATTAACTAGTTTTGGTGTAGTTAAGGTTAAAAGCTGAGCAAAATAAGAGAGTTAAGTAGGAGTATAAAAAGATTTTTGGATAATTTTTCTTTCTTGTAAAGCTTCTAGTTAAATAAAAAGAGAAGATAATGTTTCTATTCTTGATAGATTATTTGGTTAATAATAAGTATAGTATTTACTAGTTAGGTCTTTACTATATAGAGCTAAAGAGCTAGTGTTTGCAATAAGTATTGAAGTTCAAGTAGTAGTAACAACAGTAGTAATAAGAAAAGTAGAAGTTGTAACAAACTCTTTTACAGTAATAACAGTTTTTTGCAGTATTTGTTGAGAAGTAGATGCACTAGTTTCTTTCTTAAAATCTTGTACTGATTCTAATGCAATAGCTTGTAAAGCTTCAATATGTTGTTGGGCTCTAACTGGGTTATCAATAAAAATATTGAATTAAGTCTTTTGGTCAGAGGTAATTGATAATATTGAATAATAAGAAGTATATTCTTGAAAAATACTTTATATAATATCTTAAGGGTTAGTTATCTGGTTTTGATAATGACAACTAAAATAATGTTTCTAGCAGCAACTTGAGCAACTAAGTGTCTAGCAGTAGCTAATCTTAAAAAGGTGGAATAAATAACTTTACTAAAAGAAAAAGCTTGGTAGGCTTCAGAATACCAAATCCAAAATTTAGTAAAGCATTCATGAAGGTTAAGTAGTAAGTAACACTGTAGACAAGATAAATTAATTGCAAAAATTTGCAATACAGTTGTAGTGAGAGAAGGTTTTTTATTATGAACTTGTTGATGTTTTCAAATATTTTTTAAATGAAATACAGTAAGAAAATTTTATATAAAATAAATTTCTTTGAAAAGAGTTAGTACTAATACGTAATAAAATGATAAAATAAAATAATAAAAATTGAGAGAATAAATTTAAAATAATAGTGCTAGCAAGTAAAGAATTTAAGTAATTAATCATAAGTTTAAACAATTCAAAATATATTCATCAGCTGATAAGTAATATCAAAATCAAAAATCAAAATTTAAAGATAAAAGGTAAAAGCATAAACTTCTTTAATTCTAAAATGCAAAATACAAAATAATTTAATTCAATTTGAGTTAGTAGAGGTATATTTAAAATAATATTTCAAAATTTCAAAATGCTTTTTACAATTGCTGCTTTCAAAATAAATTCTTTTTAAAAAGAATTGCTTTTTAGGATAGTTTTCTTAAGAAAGGTTTCTGTTTTTTTTCTAAGATACTATTAGCTTTCTTAAGATAAATTTTAGCTTTCTGCCAGAAGGCATCAAAATGTTATAGAGTTGTAGTCTTCTTAGTACAATACAACCAAGTAACAAGATTACCTGGTATAGTAATTGACTATTGCAACTATTTATATAGAATAGAAGTATAGTAGTTTACTTTATTACATAGCAGCAGACAAATGGTTTAAGATAGTAACAGTATATAGATTAACTTTATTTAATAAACATACAGTTACAACCTTACTTGTAAGAATTACCCTAGAAGAGGAATATTACTTTTACAAGTTAGAGGTAAGGGTAGAAAGGTTTAGATTGAAATATAAAAACTTAGAATTAGCAGAAAAGAGAGAAAAGTACCCTTTATAAATCTTTTTGCCTAGTAAAAATAGTAGGGATTCAAGCAACATTACTTGATATTATACTCAGAGTAATAGGAGTTTGAATAACATTAGATATCATTGTACTTGGAACAGTAAAAGTTGAATAACATTAAATAATACTGTGCTTGGAATAGTAGAAACTGTGCAGAAACAACTAGAAATATTGTTTATATTATTTGTCATTTGTGCTTAAAACACTTGAAGCTTGTGTTTAGACACTTGGATCCATACAAAGGTGCTTGAGATTTGTGCAAAGATATTTGGGATTTGTGCAAGAACACTTAAAGTTTGTATTAAGAATATTTGGAAATTTTTGTGTTATAGCACTTGGCATAGTAATTTGGTGCTAGAATACATGAAACTTGTACAAAGATACTTGGAGTTTATAAGATGATAGTAATATTATAGATGTTACTTAGTGTTATATAGCTGTATTACATTTCTAATAGCCAATTAAGATCCTTTTATTTATTTTTTTTTTTTAATGTTAATGGTCAGACTATGCCTTTATCTTTATTGAATATTTAACTAAGATTTTTATATAAAGTTTAAATCTACTTTTAAAATATTATAGCAAGAATAGAAGCTCAGACTAATTTATCTGTAATCTAAACCAACTGGAGTAGCCAAGGCTTATCTAGATTTGGGTGTTAGTAATAATGTATAAGAATTAAGATCCTTTTATTTATCTACTATATAATATAACTATTAACTAACTAATGACTAATAACTAATAATAAATATAATATATAAAATACAATAATGAGTATATATATATAACTACTAATACTACTATATAATATACTATGCTAAAATCTACTTTGTAACAATATAAAAAATAAAAATATAATTAACTAATAAAAATAAATATTTTTATAAATATACAAATTAATCAAATTCTGATTTAGAACTTTTTTATAACTAATATATTTTCTTTTATACTAAAATAGTATAAAGATATAACCAACTAATCTGGCTTAAACCAATTTTTAAACCTAGCTTATTAGTAAATAATTATATAAATAAACAATAATTTAATATAAAAATATATTAGAACTTGACAAATTTAAATAATAAAAAAGATAAAATTTATTATACTAATATAATATTAAACAAAAAACTATAAACAAAAATATTATACAATTAAGTAGTTACTAAAAACTTTATAAAAAAAGTTAAAAAAATTTTAAATAAATATTTTAATAATAATAAAAAAATATATATATAAATATACATAGTTAGCCTTAAAAAAAATTAAACAAAAAATAAAAATTCTAATATAGTAAATAAGTTGTTATCTTCCAAATAATAGATTTAGTATTCAAATTTTTTTTTTTTAAATATTAAGATAAGTACTTGTAACTCAGGATTTTATTGATAATATATTTGGCTAATAGTTGCATTACAACCACAGAGGGCAACTATAAAGAGAGTGTACAACTAACCATTCATACAACTTTAGTCATTGTCTAATTTAAGTAGTTCACCTAAAGATTTTACACTAGCTGCTATATCTAGAACCCACTTGTAGGTTCTGTATTTAATCACTCTGTTTTCGTATCCACTCATCTATTTCTGCCTACCAATGATCCTGGCTGATGTCAGTAAAAATATGCCATGGCCACTAAGTCTTTAAAGCAGTTCACTTACATAGAGAACCTTTGACCTTGTACTAAACCTTTCAGAATCTTCTGTATTCCATTCTTACAGCTGATCTGGTATCACTATAGCTAAGACCAATACTGGCAGTTAGAATGTATTATTAAACTGCTATGCCCTTGTAGAGTTTACCTTAACCCTAGTACTAACTTCACAACATATTCTTACTACTTTGATATTTAATTCAAGTTCTACCAAGCTGTTATTTCAGATAGCTCAGAAAGGTAAAGTGAAACTGTACTTCTGGTTTACATATTTGCTAACATATATTATTTTTCTCTGAAACCTGAAAATTCTGGCAACCTAGTTGGTTCATCTGGTTCCTCCTCAAAGACCAGCACATTTGTCTAGTTTTACAAGTTCTAGCTTTATTTTATAAGTCTAGTCTTATAGTAGTACTGTCAAAGGTTCAGGTTATCTCTCTACTCAGGTCTTCCAAGTAGGCTTCCATCTTCATATCTGGTTCTTGTAATTTACATGGCCTAAGAACTTATCTTAAGTTCATACCACCTGGTACTAGTTTGTGTTTCCTAATACAACATTGTACAAGTACCTAGACCTTCTAGTTATGCTAGTTTAACACAGATTACAGTTATCTTATCCTAATCAATCACAGAAGACATTTAGCTGTAATACAGAAAGAATTTCAAATTTTTGAAGTCATTAGGATTTGAACCCTAAACCTGCCACTTGGGAGGTTGACAACCTATCCACTTCACTAGGGCACCACACCTCTTAGTATTCAAATTTTATTTATAATAAAATTTAAAAATTATATCTGTATTATTATAACTTTCTTTTGTCAATTAGTTGGATTTATATATCTATAATTTTAGCTATACCAAATCTAATAACTTGAAAGCTTGGAGCATCTATACAAAATATAATATTATATATTGTTACAAAGTAAATTTTAGCATAGCATAATATATATTTTTTTTTTTTATAAGCAGTTATATTAGTACTTTATTAAGATTTTTAAAATTACTTTTGTAATTATATAAATATATCTAACAACTAAGTTTAGCATTATTTGACTATTCTAATAGTACCTAAATACAGCCTGCTACATTACTTTAACTAAAAGTAAGCTGCTTGTCTAACTACTTAAAGTTCATAATAAAAAGATCTTTCTTTTTTTATAATAAGCTTATGAATTGTCTTCTTAGCTTCATCTTTGATTTACTCTTTTTTTTTTATTTTCTTTTTTCTTTTTTCTATCTCTTGCTAACTAGTTTTTTCTTTTTACTTGAGTTTTTTTTTCTTTAAAATTCTTCTTTTTTTCGTTTTGCCTGTTATTTTTTTTTCTTTTTTTTATATATTAAGCTTTTCATATTGTATTCTTTAAACTTGCTTATAAAAGGTGATTTAGGCTATATTTGCTATTATATTTATAAATGATTGTCTTGATCTTGTATTCAACAGTTGTGCTAATTTGTCTTGCATTGCTTTTGAAATTAAGCTCTTGATTAGTGCTTTCTTTATTTTTATTTCTTCTATCTTTGTTTTTCCAAAAAGTGCTATATATAATATATAAGATGAAACTTAAATTTTTTCTTTTAATCTTTTCTATATTGTTGTGATAGATACTTTTTTGTATTTTTTTTTAAAAATTGCTTGCTTTTTACATACTGCCAAATAATCTTGTATTTTTTTGTCTTTGTTTTGGCAAACTTGGCATTTTGTAATTGTATATATATCTGGTCTTTTTTTGTTAAGTTCTTTCAAGATTGGAAGTTTATTCAAAACATATTTTATAAAAAAACTTCTTTTTGTTATACAATATACATCTTTAGACAATTTTAGTTTTTTTCAAAAATATGTTTAATTATAGATTGTTGCTTCTATTACTGGTTCTAAACTCTTAATCATTATTGTTTCTTTTTACTTTGCTTTCAGTTTGGCATTTGTTACTAATTTATATAGAAGTTTTGCTAGTATATCTATTTGTTTGTTTTCCTACTCAAGACAGTATTTTATTTCTTTATAGCTAGCTTTTTCTAAATATTTTATTTTTCTACTTAATGCTCTTTTCTTTACAAGCTATTAGCTTTATTATTCTATTTGTCTTTACTATAACTTTTTACTTTAAATCATTCTATCTGTATATTTTTTGTTCTAATTAAATCCTTTATCTTTATTATCTATAATGTATTTTTCTTTTTAAGAATTCTAATTCTATTTATATACTCTAAACTTTTACTTACTATCTATAATTATTTTTAGTTTCTTCTTTTTTAATATTATTAAAATTGCTATCTATATTACTAATATCTTAGTTATAGTAAATGTTGGCTATCTTTTTATTTCCAATACTGCCTCTTCTTTTGGCTAATCTTGTGCTTTGTTGTTTGCATCCATTCTATACACATGTTTTTACTTATTGCTTTTTCTTTTTTCTGTATATTAGTTGCACCATCTGTATATATTATATATTTATTTTTGTTTCTTAATATATTTCTTTTCAAAATTTTTACTATTTTTTTTGGCAAATATTTTTTCTTAGATTTTGCTTCTTAACTAACTTTATTTCTAAATCTTTTAGTACTTTTAATCTTATTAGTTTTTGTTTATTTTTCCTTTACTCTTTTGCTTCTGCATATTCTTTTAATTAGTCTGTAGCTGTTTTAATTATATTGTTGGTTTTTTCTATTAGTAAGTCTAAAATTATATTAATTGTCATTGATTTTTATCTAATATTAATAGCTGTTTCTTCATCTTTTATGCATCTTTTGCATCTACTAATTTTAGTTACTAGGTTATTTTCTAAATCTTGTATTTGCCAATATTCTATTATTACTTTTTTTTTTTTAATTATTTTTTCTAGTCATCTGTTGTTTTTTGTATTATATACTATCTACTCTTTTCTTCTTTTGTCTTTTGACAGACATTTTATTTAATCTTTATTGCTTGCATATTATGTCTATCTGTCTTAAAGTGTTCTTTAACCTCTCTGTTCTCTAAGCTATTAAGCATCTTTGTTTCTATTATTTTAAACTATTCTGCTTTTTTGTCTTTATCTAATTACTTTTAATAGCTCTTAAGTTGCTGTTAGATTATTAGCCTTTTACCTTTTGCATTTAGCAGTTGGTTTAGATATATTAGCTCTGTTTTATTTATTTTGGCACCACTTCTTTTTTACAATCATGTTTTTAATAATTCATCTATTATATGACTATAACTACTTGTTGTTTATAGCTTACTTTCTGTACTTATCTTTATTCTTAGCTTTTTTATTTTAGCTGTCATTAGACAAGCTAGATTGTTCTTCTAATATAGTTTATTTTCTGACAATTTTTCTAGCTTTTATATTTCTTTTGTTAGTCCTGCTTTTTGGCAGTCTTGTATTATTCTTAATTTCATTAACTGTTCTAATTTATTTTTTTTATTTAATCTTACTATTAGGCCTTTTACTTGTTTCATTGTTAATTCTTATTATAGAATTTTACAACTATTAAGATTCTTGTACTTTATTATACAATTCTCTAATGTTCTTGACAGATTGCTTTTTTGTTTTGCCAAACATAGCATCAGTTAATATATTATATTTATTTCTTTTTCTAATATTTTTGTTAGTTATAGCATGTAGCTTAACTTTAGTATTATTATAATATTGTTTATATATATAATCTAACTCATTGATATTTTTTGAACTTTAAGTCTTTTATCATCTAACTTTTGCTTTTTTCTTTACTAAGACTTCTTACATTCTGCTATTTAGCCAAATTTTTAAAGAACAGACTATTTTGTTTCTTGGCTTCTTTATTATTTTGCTCTTTCTAAATATTATTATTATTTTTTTTTTAACTTTTCTATTCAATATTATCAATTTTGTTTTCAATCTATTTATCTTTATGTTATTTATTTTAAAGAACTCTTCTGCTATTCTTAAAATTTCTAATAATTGTTTTTTGCTATCTATGATCTATATTGTATTATCTGCATATGCAATTGCTGCTTGACAATAGCTTGTAATATTGTTACAAGCACAGTATATAATAGTATTAGTAGTTATATATATTCATTATTATATTTTATATATATTATATTTATTAGTTATTGGAGAGTGTGATAACCTAATGAAGTAGCTAGATTGTTAACTCTCAAATAGCAGGTCTAGAGTTTAAATCCTATAGATAATGAATTTTAGAAATTATATCTATATTACAATAACTGATTCTGTTAATTAGTTGGATTGGGTGTATCTATAACCTTTAGTTGCACTATCTTAAATGAAAGCTTAGAGATTTATATAAAGTGTAATGTTATATGTATATAGAAAAATGTTTAACTAATATTGCATAAGACTTCAGTGCAAACTCATGATAAGACTACTAGGTGCAGAAAACAAAAAAACTGTAAAGTTGAAAGCCTACTTGAAAATTCAAAATAAGAAGATAGCACAAACTTTCAACAGTGCTATCAAACTAATAAAAGTTTATGAAACATCTTTAGTAAGAATATACAAATAAACTGAAT
Organism: Cetraspora pellucida; assembly: GCA_910591915.1. Classification (NCBI taxonomy): domain Eukaryota; kingdom Fungi; phylum Glomeromycota; class Glomeromycetes; order Diversisporales; family Gigasporaceae; genus Cetraspora; species Cetraspora pellucida. The sequence goes on from CAJVQA010011091.1 coordinate 8,458, forward strand.
AATAAGATGTATAGAAGAGCATATGACCAACCAGGCTACCAGAATTGTTAAAAGAAAAGAATACTAATATATACCATATCAGGCCATCTGAATTAGAAGTTTGAAGAGTTCTGTTAGTTCTTAGTTGTAGTTAGTAAAAGATGATAAAAAAGATATTAAAAAGTTGAATACTAAGATTTGGATAAATCTTATAAAGATATAGAAACTTAATGGTTAGCTTTAACTGCAAGTGATAGTTTAAACCAAAATAATACTAAGTTAGCCATAAATATAAAATAAAAAAGGCTTTAGTAGGTTTAGTACAAAGTTAAACATGCCTTAATGATTATGACATATTTTTATTAGTTTATCAAAATCATTAATAGGATGTGATAAATACAGAATTAGAATGTTTAAATAAAGGATCTACAAGTAGATTCTAGGTATAGCAACTAGTATAGAATCTTTAGATAGATTACTTAAATTAGATAATGACTAAAGTTGTATAAGTAGTTAATTGTATACTCTTTTTATGATTGCCTTTATATCTGTTACATCAACAAATACTAGCTAATATATATACTATTAATAAAATTCTAAGTCATATATACTTATCTTAATATTAAATATATATATATATATTTTTATTAGTTATTAGTTACTAGTTAGCTAATAGTTATATTATATAGTAGATTAATAAAAGAATCTTAATTAGCTATTAGAAATGTGGTACAGTTATATAATACTAAGTAACATCTATAATATTATTATTATCTTACAAGCTTCAAGTATTTCTGTACAAGTTTTATATATTTTAGTACTAAATTATTGTATCAAGTACTGCAATACAAAAATCCTTAATATAAACTTCAAGTGTTTATACATGAACTTTAAGTATCTCTGTACAAATTTCAAATGCCTTTGCATAGATCTAAATGTTTAAATACAAGTTTCAAGTGTTTCAAGCATAAATAATAAATAATATAAACAATAGTTTTTATACTATATTAAACAAATAATGCTTAATTTTTGTATAAATAAATATATTTTTTAATATTAAGATAAGTATTTATAATCTAAAATTTTATTAATAGTATATTTAACTAATAGTTGCATTACAACTATAGAAGACAACTATAAAAAGAGTATATATATTTTTTTTCAATATTAAGGTGCCTTTTTTGGTCTTTTGACTTTTTATTAATACTTATATTGGGTACATATTTATACTAATAGATTTATATTAAACTTTCAGATGAGTGTACAACTGGCTACATATATAACTTTTTTATATTACTTATTTAAAGAGTCTGCCTAAAGGTTCTTTACTAATTGCTATACTTAATATTTCTGTTTAGGTGTTTTATTTAAACTCTCTAATCTGATTCTGGTATTAATTTCACTAGATCACTTAATTCAGATCTTTTTACCTCAACCTTAAAACAATTTTATTCTTAAGATAAACCTATTAGAGTAAGCTATATATTTTCTATCTACTACTAATCTGGATTAGGAGTTTGCAAATTGCCTATTTTTAAGACCTGGTCTGGTCTGCATTTAGAGTTAAAATTTTTTTTCTGACCTGGTCTGACCCATATTTAGAGTTACTATTTTTTTGCCAGCCTGGCCTGGCCCATATATATTAAATTTTTCTTCAGCCTGGCCTGGCCTAGCCCAGTTTGCAAAAATTTTTTATATAATTTTACAAAATTTTAGACTTGTATTGGCTCACAATTATAATGTTTTGCAAATTTTTCAGTCTGGCCTGGCTTGCAATTATAAAATTTTGCTTCAGACCCAGCCTAGCCCACAAAAATTTTGTGGGCTGGGCTGGACTATAGAACCTGATGCAGGCCTCTAATCTGGATTTTTCACTATAGCCAAAACCAACACTTATGATTAGAGTTATTTGTTAAACTGCTATTATTTTTGTAAAGTTTATCCAAATCCTAATATCTATTTTTCTGATGTCTTCTTCATCATTCTCTACTAGCTGCAACTTAAAATTAACAGACTTTTCAGATATTTAATTCAGATAGCCCAGTATAGTATACTTATATATTCTTTTTCTTTAGCAATTCTAGCAGCCTAGTTGGTTATATGCTCTTTTACACATCTTGTTATTTAGTTTATCTAACAATTTCTATAAAAGGGTTTTATTTTTTTTTTGGTATTAAGGTGACCTCTTTGGTCTTTTGACTTTTATTAATCACTTATCGGTATTATGGTTTAATGAACCAATACAGGAGAGTGTACAATTGGCTACACATGTAACTTTTCTATATTACCTATTTAAGGAGTCTGCCTGAAGGTTCTCTACCAATTGCTGTATCTAACACCCCTGCTTGGGTGTTCTACTTTAAACCTTCTGAACCTGTAATCTGTATTAACATTACTGGTCATTTCTGATGTATCAGATCATTGTCCTCAACCTTAGGACTAATTTATCCTCGAGGTAAACCCCTCAGAGTCTTCTGTACCCATTTTTACAGTTGATCTAGGTATCGCT
>CAJVQA010011092.1:0-10944 GCA_910591915.1 Cetraspora pellucida
ATTAGCTGAATGTACTATCAATAAAATCCTGGGTCGCAAGTACTCACCTTAATATTTAAAAAAAAAAAAAAAAAAAACAAGATACTTGTAGAACAAACAAACAAGATACAACTAAAACATATGATAGAACATCTGAGAAAATTGAGCTATAAAAATGAATAAAAATCTTCATAGAGAGTACAGAGAAAGTCTACAAGCACTTTTTATAAAAAAAGCATACTAGGTTATAAATAATGTGCATAACAAAATTTTTTTTAATGAGGTAGGTAAAACATACACAGTATCAGATAAAGAAGACAAAATTGTTGCAATGCTTACAAATCAAGACTCAAATGAGGTGGCTCTTTTACAATTAACAAGAGAAATATTAGTAAAAGTTAAGAAAGAACAGTCAGAGAAAAAACTAAACATAAATATAGAAAACCAAAACCTAACAATAGAAGCAAAAAGAAAACAAATACAATATAACCAAAATAAAGAACAGCAAATAATAACAAAAAGAAATGAAGAAGAGAGCATTAAAGAAAAACAAAAAAGAAAAAGAAACATAGAAGAGGAAATTGAAAATATAAAAAAACAAGAAAAAGCAGACATATTACAAAGAGAAAAATGAGTAGAGGTAAGTATAAAAAGAAATAACAAACTGCCAGTTGAACCTTTTATTCAAAAACAAGAACCTAAAAAACAAAAAGAGATAAATGAACAAGAAGACATAGAAATGAATAGCAAGCAATCAAGACAAAACACATTAGAAGAAAAAAAAGAAAGACAAAAAAAAAAAAAAACAAGAAACAGAGAAAGAAATCAACATTGTAAGAATAGCATTAGAACAAAGTATATAAACATCAAGCAAAAGAAGTTGTAATCGAAACAACAGATTAACTGCCAATATATCAGTATATGAGGTTTCTAGAAAAACAAAATAAGAGTATATAAAGTTTATTAGATGGTTTTTAAAGAATAATACACATGTAAAAGATATCAATGAAGTATTTAAGAGAGAAAATCTATAAATAGAAGTGGTCTTTGACTGTAATTATAGCAGAGATGAAGCTATACAAAGAATTAATAAAAAAGTAGTAATTGGTACAAGATGATACCAGAAGATGAAGAAAAGAAAGAAGAAGAAAAAGATAGACTCAAAGATTATAATAAAGAACAACAAGATAAAAGAAAACATATACCAAGTTTTAAAAAAGAGAAGGTCAAAGAAGGTGCTAACAAAGAAAAACCAAATAATAATAAATATAAGAAAGAAAAAAGACCCATTAACAATATAACATACCTAATAATATAAGACCTACTAGCTAATATAAACAAAAGAAAAGTAGAGTATATTTGCAAAAGAATCAAAGATGTACAAATAATATGCATCAAAAGATTTAAGTACAAAGCTTTAGCAGTAATACAAATGCAAAGCATAAAAGAAGAAGATATTCCATAGTCATTGTCAGCAGACAATAATAAGTTAGTAAAAGTAAAAAGAGGAAGAGAAGACCATAAAGCAAAAGAAGAACAAAAAAAACACACAGCCAAATTAACAGAACTATTTGGAAATGCCTCAGAAGTCTTATTACTATGATGTCTGAGAAGTAAAAGAGCAAAGTTAGTATATATCCTACTAAACTGAAATGGGAACCAAAAGAGAACAGCATTAATTATATTCACAACAAAGGAAGACATGAAGCCAGCTTAATCAAAACCAATCATGTACAACAACTTTTGAGTATACTAGGTTAATAAAAGGAAAAGAGTGCCAAAAAGAAGAGAAAGTTTCAGAGATGAAAGAAAAAGAAGCTAGGATAAATTAAGTCAAATTTCTGATGCAAAAAAAAGTGAAAATAGAGAAAGAAATCAATAGAACAAAATATATATGAATAAGAAGAATGATTAGAAAGACCTAAAATCAAAAGTTCAAATAATAGAAGAAAGAAGTAGCAGCCTAAGACATGATATTAAAAACCAAAGAAGATATAGAAGTATAAATAATGAGAAAGAAGAAAGCTAAGAAAAAAAAAGAAATAAAGATAAGATGAACCAGCAAAAGAAGAACATACATATAGAAAATATGCTAGGCTGAATCTTAAAAAGATTAAAAAAACTAGAGAAAGTAGATGACTCGATAGAAGAAGCCATAACCAATCACTCCTAAAGGTGCCTTAGTTGAATTTATGAATATAGATAAGAAGCTAAGAGAGTTTTTGCAAGATAAAAGAAGAAGTTTTAAAAACAGAAAAGTGAAAACACATCCTCATCCAAAAGAAAAAAGAAATAGAAAAAGAAAAGAAAAAAAAAAAAAAGAAACAGCAAAGACAGTACAAGAACAACTAAAAAAAAGATGAAAAAAAAGATGAAAAGAGATTAAAATAGCATGTTACAATGTTAATAAACTCAAAACCAAAAGGTAGAAACTTGATAGTCTGCTGGGCTGAGCAGAAGAAGAAAAAATCACAATACTAGGTATCATAGAAACAAACCTTACAGAAAGAGAAAGAAGATTCTTAATGCAAACAACAAATAGGAAATATGTAAGATTTTGGTCAAGTGTAGCAAAAAACAAAAGAAGAGATCAGGTATAGGTATTATGATTAATGAACAATAGAAAAAACATGTGAGTGCAGTCAAAAAGATAAATAAATATATAATAGAGCTTATACTATACTTCAAGCAATTGGAGTTAGTAATTCAAGAAGTTTATAACTATCAAGTGACAAGGCAATAGGGAAAAGCATTTAACAAAAAATAGTAGAAATAGTTACCAAAAAGAAGAGACAAACACAAATAGTAGTTTTAGGTGATTTCAATTATACAGTGAATAATGTATTAGACAGACAACATCTACAAGTAGCAATCTTCAAAAGATTACTAATTTTTAATTAGATGAAGAAGCAGAACTTTAGTGATAATTACAGAGATATGCATCTAACAAGTCAAGAATTTACATAGTTAAGTAAAGAAGCAGCAACAAGAATTGACTACATATAGGTATCAGAGAAATTGGTTTCAGGCCTACAAAAGGCAGAAATTGAAGAGGCAAAAGGAATTACTGAAAGTAATCATAAAATAATAAAGACAGAAATATGGATTAAACATATAACAACAAGAAATAACAAAGCCAAAATTAAAAGAAAAAGACAAACAAGAACAGTATATCTATATGACCAAGCAAAAGAAGAGAACTAGAAAAAGTATACACAAAAGTTGCAGAAATAGTTAAAAGTCAAGAAGATGCTAAAGAAGATCCAAAGGAAAGAAATAAACAACATAAACAACATATAGGATATATTAGAAGAAGCAATCATCACAGTAACCAGTAAGCATTTGCCTAAGAAAAAGATATACAATACACTAACAAATAGAAAAAACAATCAAAAGAAGTAATACCAAAAAAAGAACATTGTAGAGCTACAAAGATTGATTAAATATGCAAAAACAAAAGAAAGTTAAGAAGTAACAAAAGAGAAAAAAACTAAAATAAATAGGAAACTATGAATAATAGAAGGAAAAAAAGATGCAACACTGTCAAAATTACATAGACAATAGTTAAGTGCCTGAATAGAAGACATGAAATGTTGGCAGAAACTGTTACAAAAGAAAAAGAGAAAAGAATCAGAACAAAACCAAAGAAGACAAATAGAAGAAAACATAAATAAAAGATATGAAATGATTAAAACAGATTAAGAAAAAATGATAGCCAGTTTGTTAAACAAACCCTACAAAAAGATAATACTTGACAGATTTATTGAACAAGAAGAAGAACCAACAAACTTAATAGCAGAACCAAAGTTAGTTAAGATTGGTATAGCAGAACATTACAAGAAATAGTTTAGAATGAGAAATGCAAAACTAGAAGAAATATCAAAAAGATGGAAAGAAGTTTACAAGCCACAAGAATGCTTTAAGGAGGAATGTATATAGAATTAGAAGAAAGCATTAAAGAAAAAGAATAAAAAGAAGTACTAAGAAAACTTAAAATAGAAACAGCTTCAGGCATATTTAGTATAAGTTATATACTAATCAAATGAGCAAGAAAAAAAATACAGAAAGTCTTTAGAGCCTTTGCTAACCTCTGTTTAGAGAAAGGAGAGATACCAACCAAATAGAAAATTGCACAAGTTTATCTAATACCAAAGGACATAGAGTTGAGATACAACTTAAACAATATTTGCCTAATAGCTCTAATCAAAACATTTAGAAAAATAATAACAAAGATGATAACAAAAAGGCTTGCCAAGGTGTTTATAAAAAAAGAAGTGCTTAAAAGACCAAACTATGCAGGTCTACTAGAAAATTCAACAGAACAGCCAGTACATATCCTTAATATGATAATAGAAGAGGCAAAAGAAAATAACAAAAAAGTATGGATACTCCTATAAGATATGATAAAAGCATTTGACTCAGTTCTACTCAAAAGCCTTGAAATGACATTGCAAAGAGTCAAAATTCCTAGAAGAATAATAAATATATCTTAAATCTTTTTCACAAAAGACAACTAAGAATAATTACAGCTTATAGCTTAACAGAAGAAGTAATAGCAGAAGACAGAATAGATTAAAGGGAAGTCATATTACCATTAATATGATGGCTTTTCTATGATCCATTGTTAGAGAAAGTACAAGAAGATGAAAGTCTAAAATATACAGTTGAACAACAAATTAAAAAAAGAATGCAATGTAATAATGTTACAAGATTCTGCCAAGTAGCAATTGCATATGCAAATAACACAACATGAATTGCAAACAGCAAAGACCAGCTACTAAAGATTCTAGAAATAGCTGAGGAGTTTTTTAAGATAAATGATATAGAGATTAATAGATCAAAATCAAAGCTGCTAGTAATAAACACAAAGGTTAAAAAAGAAGAAAGAGAAGTAGCTTTTGGCAAAAGCAGTATAAGAAAAGAGCCAAGAAACAAAATTGTCTGATCACTAGGAATATGGCTAAATAACAGAATGTGAGAAGTATTAGTTAAAAGGAAAACTAAAGAGATAGTTAGTCAGATGATAAAAGACCTCAAATACAAAAAGATGACAACAAGCCAGATTATATATATAAACAATATAGTAATAATTCCAAAACTAAGCTACATGCTCCAGTTAACTAAAATCTCAGAAAAAGGAATACATGAAATATATTAATCAATAATATGTCTAGCAAAGCAAAAAAGCAATTTGTAAAGAATATTAGAAAATTACATAATAGAATATAAAGATCTCAGTAGGTGTAAAACATTATAACAAGAGCTAGTAATGAAGCAAGTGAGTGGCTTACTGTCAAGATTGAACAGACAAGATAGCCTAGATCAGTTAACAAAGCTAAGAATAACACAAAGTTGTTAAAGAGTAAGGTTGACAGAAGATGTTTAAAAGTTAGAAGAAATACCAGCCAACAAAGTTTGTTAAAAGAACAACTTAGTATGTCTGATAATAATAAAAGCAAAAGAGCTAGAAATAAGTATAAAGACAGAAAGTAGTTTATGAAGAGTATTTGGATATGATACTAAAATACAAGAACTATTAGAAACACAGCTGTAGAAAAAAAGTAAGATGGAGATAAATGAAGCAGACCTAATCTACTTAAACCAACTGCTTGATATAAAAAATGAAAAGCTAATTACATGGCAACAATTTAAAAAGTTTGGTAGATGTTTTAGTAAAGACAAAAAAGCAGAATAATTTAAAAAAATAGAGTCCATAGTGCTTGAAAAGCCAACAAATAGGAAAATCAAAGAACATTTTAAGACAAACAGGCATAATATATAAGCAATGAAAATAGTATAAAAGACTATGTCAAAAGATAAAAAAAGAAAAGAATGAATAATAAATAGTACACAAGACAATAGACAATTAGGAAAGATAATAAAAAAAAGAAAGAAAAAGGTCATATTAAAGCATTGGCAAATGCAAAATGAAGAGAATGAAATAGTAACAAGAATCAGCAGATGTAATAAATACACAAAAAAAGAAGAACAGAAAGAAGACAGTTGCTAATAATAGATAAGAATAAACAACAAGATCAGAGTGATCCCTAATGCATCAATGGAAAAGAGAAATAGCAAGATCAAAATAGCTATAGACCAGTTAATAGGAAAAGTAGAAACAAAAAAATTGAAAGACAATAAGTAGAAACTTGAAGAACTAATGATAGTAGAAGAGTTAGAAATATAAATAATCAAATAACAAAAACTAAATAAGAACATCAAACAAGAATTTCTGAAGACACTAAGAAGAAATATATCAAAAAACAAAGGCAAATACATTATATACAGATGGTGCTACAAATATAAAGACCAAAGAAGAAACACAAGGCAGAAGCATAAGTATAAAATGGATCCAAACAAATAAAACACATGAGTGACCAGAAGAAGAAACATCATTAGGACTAAAAGGATGAATAACATTAACAATAGCAGAATTAGTAGCAATATAGGCAGCAATCCTAACAATACTAAGAGAAAAACAAGTAGAAATATATACAAACAGTAATGCTACAATAAAAAATATTAGTAAAGGTTTGGAGCAAATAGATAGAATGAAAATTCTTAAAAAAAAAATGCAATATAGATAATAAAGATTATAGATCTAATTAACACAAAGTATATACAAATAGAGTTAGTAAAAGTTAAAGATTATAGCAAGAACAAATAGAATAACAAACCTGATAATCTTGCAAAGAAGGAAACAATAAGTGATAAAGTAATACAAATAGAGAAAGTCAGTTGTAAAGAGATAGAATACTGCCTAGAATGAGAAAACAAATAAACTGATATACTAGCAAGATTGTTATACAAAATGGTAACAAATATGAAATTAGAAGCAGAATAGAAAGAAACAAATGTAATCAAAAAATTAGAACCAAAAACAGAGATTATAATTTATAACTGGATACAATTTTGAAGAAAGCTAAAAACAACTAAAGGAATGTATTGCACTACAAGAAGATGTGCATTTATAAAGTATATAATAGATAAACTTTCAACTCTAGAAGAACTTAATAGAAGAAGATTAGATATATATACAATGACAGAGTGCCAAGTATATCAAGATAAAGTTAAAGAAATACAATCACATCTAGCATTATGCAAAGAACAACAAAATCTTTGGAAATGAATCCAAAAGAATCCAAAAAGTGGTTATTGTAACAGCCTGAAAAGGATTGAAAGCAGAAGAAAAATCTTACATTCTGCCATATGTATTATATATAACACTCTTTAGAAAAAGTGAAGCAAAAGAAATAGAGATAAGAGAAGCTTTAATCAAAGGTCTAATTCTAAAAAAGACACAAGACAGACTAACACAACTCCTAAATACAAAGGCAAGACAGCAATTTGTAGAGATAGTAGCAAGAACAACATGGGACATGTTCTATAAACAGATATGAAGAATATGGTATAAAAAGGTTAATGAATAGGAAAAGAGAGAAGGCATAACAACCAAAATAAAGAAAAAGGAAGTAAAGAAGAAGAATTCAAAGAAGAAAGAAAAAGTAAATCAGCAAAAGATTGAAGAAGAAAAGAAACAAGCAAAAGAAAAAAAGAATAGAATTAATGAAAAAATTAGAAAAACAATATTGAGGCTTGTCATGAAAGAGAAAAAACCCTTTCACTATGGACTTTAAGTAGTCAGACAAGTAGCCTACTTCTGTTTGAATTAGTGTAGCAGGTTGCACTTAGGTACCCTATAAATGACCAGATGATGCTAGACTTAGTTGTTAGATAAATCTATATAATTGCAAAAGTAATTTCAAGAATCTTAATAAAGTACTAGCATGATTGCTTAAGTATAAAAAAAAACAAAAAAGAATTTGAGTTTTATATATGCCATTTTGAGAATGACAACCTAACCACTATATCAGAATTACTATTCTCTAAGTATTATTAATTTTACTATATAAAATTACTAATTTTTTATAAACTAATTTAAATACTTAATTTTTTTTTACTATAACTTTTTATTATATAATAATTGTAGCTGAAATTTTGCAAGTTTATATATTAAAGTTATATTAAAGAAGGTCATCTAAGCCAGATGTGATCACATAACACATGGCCCAGTCAAACACTCTGAAAGATCAGATTGACCATTTTTGTATAACTCTATATAAATTTATTTAATTTTATAAAAATAAAATTTTTTAGATTTTGAACAAAGATATCTCAGAAACTACTTAAGAAAAATCTAATGAACCTTTTTTTATTTTAATTATACAAACTGTAGAATTAAAATAAAAAATATTCTTTGAATTTGCTTAGATAATTGCCAAAATATTTTCATTCAAAGTTAAATAAAGAATTAAAATGCTTACAAAATAGAAGTAAGAATAAAACTTTGAAAATATCTCCAAAACCACTTAAGAAAATTTAATGAATTGTTATTTATTTTCATTCTACAGACTTGTAGAAATAAAATAAAAAAAATTTCATTAAATTTGCTTAGATGGCTGCCAATATATCTTAGTTCAAAGTATTAAAACACCTATAAAATAAAAGTAAGATAAAATATTTAAAATTTTGAATGAAGGTATCTCAACAACCACTTAAGAAAATTTGATGAACTTTTTTTTATTTTAATTATGTTAACTTGTAAAATTAAAATAAAAAAAAATTCATCAAATTTGCTTAAGTAATTGTTGAGATAGCTTCATTCAAAGTTTGGTAAAAAATTAAACATCTATGAAATAGAAGAAGAAATAAAATATTTTAAAACTTTGAATGAAGATATCTCCACAACTACATAAAAAAATTTAATGAACCTTTTTTATTTTAATTCTATAGCCTTGTATAATTAAAATAAAAAAAAATTCATCTAATTTTCTTAAATAGTTACTGAAACAATTTTATTCAAAGAATTAAACTGCATATAAAATAAAAATGAATAAAATATTTTAAAACTTTGAAAGAAGATATCTTCACAATCACTTAAGAAAATTCAATGAATTTTTTTTATTTTAATTCTATAGTCTTGTATAATTAAAATAAAAAAAAATTTATCTAATTTTTTTAAATGGTTACTAAGATAGTTTTATTCAAAATTTGATGAAAAATCATATACATATGAAATAGAAGCATAAATAAAATAATTTTAAAATTTTAAGCAAAGATATCTTCGCAACCACTTAAGAAAATTCAATGAAAATTTTTTTATTTTTATTCTACAGACTAGTAGAATTAAAATAAAAATAAATTCATTGAGTTTATATAAACAGCTACCAAGATATTTCTGCTTAAATTTTAAAAAATTTAATTTATAAAATAAATTTGTTATAAAGTTTCTAAATTTATTTTAACAAATATTTTCAAAAGCATGCAATTTTTTTTATTAATTTAAATATTTAACTTTCAACAAAATTTAGAAATGTAATACCAGTCAAAAAAAAAACATACAATTTTTTAAACATTATTATTTTAAAATTGTTTTTATTTATTTTGCCACTTTTAAACTAATATTTATTATTTTTATTTAATACAAGCTCCAGATGCATACTTAATTCTTGAACAAACATATTTGTTTGTGAAGAATTATCATTCTTTTCAACTCACCAATATACATCACATATCCTTTTAATTAACTCATTTATTGCTAAACAGTGATTCTCTTTGGCTTTCTTAGCTTCAGTTTTTGAAAGTTTCTTTACTTCAATTAATTTATAACAAGAATAAACATCAAACCCAACTTCTTCAAACATTTGCTAACATCTTAACCACACTTCATTTGTTAGCAATCTTGTAGAACTATGCATATGCTTATGAAATACATGTTAACAAGAGAGCAAATATCAACAAAAAAAAAGACAATCACAGCTGAGTAATGTAAAACCTGACAGCTTTTTTTTAATTCTTCTTTCAACAGCACAAACTTTATTGATTAATAATTGCTAAATAGAATATAGAAATTTGTGAATTTTACTAAGTATTTCACTATCAACTCTGAATACAAAAATTTTCTTTATGCAAAATTCAAAAGCAACATTATTTGAATCTAAACATTTCTTCTTATCAAGTTTAACTATCTTATAGCAAAAACCTAAAAAATAACAATAAAATTTTAATAAATTATTAATTTTATTAATAACTTTGTATATGCTTGAACCTGAGTTAAATTCTTATTTAATAAAATTCAAACTAACTCAAGTCTAAGCACAATACATTGCATAATTTTAGTTCAGAATTGATTTTTATTTAACTTAAAAACCAAAGTATTAATTCTATTTTTAAAATTAATTATCTCTTAGAATTGTATATTATACAAATAAATATATCTTATTCTAATTAATCAAAATTTAACACAGATAATACTATTTAAATGCCTTCTCTTTGTCTTTCTTGACTTCAATTTTCATACTAATTACAAAAAAAAATAAGCACAGAATTTTAAAAACTCTTATTATTAACTATGTTCAAAAACACTATGTCAAATCCCCTAATTAAATTTTATTTATCTGCTAAAAGATTATTCAATTACATTATTATCAAACATGGCTTAAAGTTGATAATTCTTGAGCACCAGAAGCAAATCCAGGTTGCAATATGATTCAAATTTTTACAGCAAGTTTAGTATCAAATTCATAACCATACACAAGTCTTTGGCCTATTAACATTTTCACAGATCCACAGCAGTAGTATAAAGAATGTCATCACAAATATAATCGAGTTATTTCCATTATTATTATTGTTTTTTTTTTTGAAATTTTAAAACTGAAAATGTAATATTATATCATGTTGTGAATGTCTATTCTCATATCAATATCTAAAATTATATATTCCATTAGTAGAACTCACTTCTGCTAATTTTGATAATATTTGAATGCCTTATGTTTATTCTTTTTAACTCCAACTCCATTCTAATAACAATACACAGGTCGAACGAATGAATAAAGGGTGAATAATAGGTAAATAACAGAAAAAAAAACTACCATTATTCTACCCTATATCCGCCAAATAATGGCA
>CAJVQA010011093.1:0-10943 GCA_910591915.1 Cetraspora pellucida
TGTAGATCATAAGCATATTTTTAACAATTTTCCAGGCAAATTTGCCTGGAAAAGCTTACAGATTAAGGGATAATAAAATTTTTTAAGATTAATATTTAGAACTCTTGGAATTATAAAAAAAGAATCTAAATTTTAAATTCAATAATTTTCATAAACCTTATGTTTTATTTTATCATGATATGTAACTTGAAAATCGACATAAAACATTCCCAGACAACAACTGAGACACTTCAATTATTGCTTGGACGGCGCTAACTGATTAGCACTAACTAATGGCCTAAATCATGTCTATATCCTTCTAGCCCTAACCCTAATTGACATCTGAGGCAAGAATGCAACGTATATGTTGTAAGTGGGAACGCAATTTAAGTAGATTTAACCAAACGTTTTATCTGTAGACTTGTATGTATATCAACAATTTTTACGCATAAATTATATGGATTTTTTATACAAAAGTTCTTATAAAAAAATAGATATATATAAATATACATATATATTAATTTTTTCAATAGCATTAATTCTTTCGAAATTAACCATTTTACAAGAAAAATTTTCCTTTTTTATTTAATGCTTTTATACATGATTCTGGTCAAGTTACAAGTAATTCATTTACAGTATCAATTAACAATTACAGAGTTAATCAACAATAATATAAGGGATCGATTTTACAAAGGCTTATGCTTTTCTAAACACTTCGAATTTTAAAGAAAATTTTACCGAAAGGTTTATCATTGCTATTCAAACTTTATTTTGGATGTCAAAAACTTTCACTTTTGCAAATATTCGATATAAATCATCAAACCTACTGTAACATCTCACCTTGTCCAGTATCTTGCTTAGTGCTAAATCACCCTTAAATCCTTAATTTGAAAACAAAAAAAATAACAGCTTTAATAATTTATTGCATTGATTTTAACAAATTTTATTGGTTTTGAATTTTACACTGTTGACTGAGAACGAACATATATTTTGATTTTTTTTTTTGTTTACTATCCAAAACGAAGTAGAATACACCCAAACTACGTAGTAATGTCATACTTCAAAAAGGTTTGGACCACAACCCTAATCCGTATCACCTAATAGTCGGAGGAACCAAGCATATACTTACAGTTGACGTAGACAATTGAAACCATAACTGTAGCTTTCATTAATTACCCATCGGTGTAGCTTCAGGCTGAACGTTATAATGTGGATCTAAAATCATAGGTCGTTGACTCATCATAACACTACTCGGTGGGACATGTACCATGTCGTGTGGGTATCGCATCATGGGGATACCTATTACGTAGCAAAAAAATAAATATTACAATTGGAAGATAATAAAAATTTGGCGTTATATAAAGATCCCAAATCAATATTATTTACCATGTTGATTTTGGTATGGTTGGTAAATTTGAGGATGTATACCGGTAGGAACGATGGGGGTGCGTCCAGGAGACTGAAATCCTTGTGAACCAAAATGTTCTATAAAAAGAGAATATGGTTAAATAACTTAAAATAATTATTTAAGAAAGGATGATTGATCGCATACGTGGGATCATTGATGACATCTGCGGACTATAAATCGCAGCTACGAAATTGGAAGTCAATGAAATATTAATAAAATACTATATATAAACCCTTAGGGTACAAATAACGACTAACAATAATTACTAACGTGGAGCGCCATTCGGTGGCATTGGTGCTGCAGCAGTAAAAGGGATACCTGGAACAAACTATAAAAATATATGCATATGCATATGTATATATGTAAATCAACAAAATAGATTCATCTTTATTTAATCAAAATAAATGAAACTTACACCTGGTTGTAAATATGGCAATGGAGTCGCTTGCTGCAATGGCATAGGTGGAACACCAACAAATTGAGTACCGGAAGGATATCGATAAGGAGCAGCCACTGGGTAAGCAGCAAAACCGAAACTTTGATTTGCAGCTGCTTGTGAGTAGATGTCTTCCTCGTAGTTGCTGGTGACTGTAAAATGATGCCTAAAAGGTCTTTGACCAAAAGGCCACGTAGGAGCTGTATATTAAGTTAGTATCATAATTCGATAAAAATCACATGTTATTTTAGTTTAACTTACGAATTGTACTAGGATTAGGTGGTTTGCTCTTCTGGAACGGACTAAAACCATCCTTAAGTGACGATATATTTTTTTTTAACTGACGATTACCAAAAAATGGTGACTATAGTGTAAAGAATAAATCATTTGTTATATAGAGAATTCAAATAAATATAAACATGCAAAGAGATGAGTTCTCACCGAATCGGGTGATCTTTTTTCCCCAGTACTAGAATTAGGAGTCTGAAGTGCACATAATAATAGATATGCACATAGAACGAATAAGAATAAAGTTGCAAAATAATCAAATTTAAATTTTAAACGTGATATGTAATGCCATACCGGAGTGAAGCTTGCCGCATTAGGATTAGGTTTCCATTCAGGTGCTTTAGCATTTAGCTTAGTGTTCGTCTGTGATGTTGCAGGAGTTCTGGTAGAAGGAAACTGTGGTGGTGCTTTATCAGCTGCTGAAGTAGGTTTTTCTGATATGATTTTTTCTGAAGTTGTCTTTGACTCTACATTCGACTTTTGTGGTTGAACTTCTTCAATCTTAATTGATGGTTTTACAAATTCTACCTTTGGTTCTGAAGTTTGAACATTGGTAACCTTTTCTTTTTGTTTGTTATCGTCCTTTTCTTTATCCTTTTCTTTCTCCGTTTCTTGTTTATCTTCATCCCTCGGTTTTTCTTTTTCTTTTTCAATATCTTTTTCTTTCTCATTCATTGCAGCAGCCTTTGCAGCCAGTTGTTGACGTTTTGTTTCATCTTTAGTCAAAATTGGAATGAGATCTTCAGGTAACGGTGAATTCAGCTGGATAAAAATTCATAAATTATCGAAATTAAAGTGCATCTACCGAATTTAAATATACAATGAAATTTCCACATAACACATAATTACCTTGAAATTTTGACCCCACTTAAGTAATTCGGCCATTTTACCATCCATTTCCTTTTTGAAAATCGCTTGTTTTCTTTGCTGAAGGCGTTCTTTTTCGCTTGTAGCAAACTGACGAAACGTTTTTACAATTTGTGCTGGTATTAAAGTAAAATACATATATATAATGATTGAGTCTATATTAATTGTTTAATGCAAGCCAAATTAACGAATAAATATACCTTCAATAGGTTTTCCTTCTGCTTCAGTACCATTTTTCTAATTATAATTGGTATTTAAAGATTAATAAAATGAGAATACAAATATTCAACACTTAAGAAAATTGATATAAAAATATAATTCTTACCCGTGGAATTTGAAGTGAAGCCATTACGTGTTCTGGAATTCGATAACTAGATAATGATGAGGGTGATGGTGCAAACGGTGGAATTTTCGGTATAGAAGATGAAGGAGAGGTAGGGTTTGTGGCAGGTTGTGCGGATTTTGTTGTAGGCTTTATATCTTCTGGAGGCTTAATTTTGGCATCTTTGGTAACTTCATTATTTGTCTCGGTCTTTTTTACAGCTGGCGCTACTCCATTTGGTTGTATTTGTTGCTCCTGTTGTTTTCGTAAGTGTGGTGGCATATATTTATTTGGATCCCTGCTACGAACAACCGCGCCATATCTTAATATTTATATCGAAGAAATAAATTTAATCAACCAATATTCACTGAAATATGTGTTAAGAATTTGCACGTGGAAGAATGAATAACCACCTGTCTTCTTCATCCATTTGATCTTCGACTATTTGACCACGTTCCTCAAGCATATGAGTGTTCGTCGTGGATTCCTTTAGCAGTTAAAAAAAATCAATTTACATTGTTATATAATACGTGAAATTGAAATTAATATAATATACCCGTGTTATCTCGTTAGCTAAATTAATGGCTTTTCTTTCTCGTTCTTTATAATCCGCTTTTGATCGATCTAATTTCGTTGTATAGATCTCTTCGTTATAATCGGTTTTCAAACCGAATAATTGTTCATTAACAGCAAACTGATCCCAACTTGCATTAGCAGACTCTGGGTTTATGTCATCCGTAATATATAGAATTAAGGCATTATAACATGATATAAATGATTGTAAACATAATAACAAGAAATGGTTTACTAAGTAAACATGAAAGGATATTCTAAACCCTTCATAGTTTCTCCCGTTTCATCTGGTGTCCATTTGTGAAGTTCACGTTCTCGAATCTCACTCCGGCCACTAATATCGGAATCCGTTCTAAATCCTAAAAACTTGAAAACTTAATTAAATAGGTTCAATAACCGAATATCAATGCAATTGAAAAAAGCAATGAATCATTACCTTCACGTTCGGTTGAAGTTTTTTCAGACAAGGAAAAATCTACACCGGTAGCGTAAATTTCCATCAAATCTCTGGCAAATATAATAAATTCATTTATCATACTATTAGGTGTGGTCTTTTCATCTTGCTTAGAGAGGACTTTTCGAGCACATTTCAAGACAACACCCAATTCACTTTCTGTACAAGCGCGGGATAAAAGACCTTGATATTTTATGCCACCTTTGACAGTAACAATAACATTAATACCCTACATGATTTCAATTAAGATTTAGATGTTGATACTCATTATAATTTACAATAAGTAATCAAATAAAACAGATATAGTTCATATATTTTATAATTTTGCAAAATAATTAATATTCATGAGAATCACTTGCCACAAAATTTGCTAGCAAAAACAAAATACGATCATGCATGTGTTTTGCAGCAACCTCGTCGTGAACAACTTGTTCGATAGTTTTAAGGGAGTTTGAACCAGAAGATGGTGTGTTATTATGATGATTAGCAGACGGTTGAGAAGTTGGAGGAATTGGTTGATTTCTCGGTGTGTTATTAACGAGATGTTGTGAATTGGTATTCCATTTGTTTTTAGAGTTCCGGTTGTTATGGCTAAGAAAATGATATGTTGAGACATACCTTGCTAAGAATACACATTGCAGAAGACGTTTACAATATATTACCTTTGATTCGAGTTGGGGTTAAAAGATTGATAACCGTCTTGCCTCCGTCCCCCCTTTGGTCTCATTGTAGCTGAAGACATGTTATAAATGTTCCCTATAAGAATATTATAGAGAGAGTACTAAAGCTTTAATAAAAAAAAGATAATAATAAAATTTCTTGGCAGTTGAAATATCACGATCCTCATAGATGGCAAACGTACCAGTACAAGTTCCACAGAAATATCGGCTTTTTTTTCGAATGAGAAAAAAAAAAAAAAGAAAAAAAAAACAAGATCGGCGGATCAAATACAAAATTGTTGGGAATGAAAACTTGTTTTAAAAAGAGTGAACTAGAAAAAGTTCAACAAGTATAAGGGTTGCGAAAAGGAAAACGGTGATGTGAAAAATTCAAATATTACAGAAATGAATTGAAGATTTTCTTTTAGAACCAAGCTTTGGCCCTTTACCCTGATTGACAGATAAGTCAATTTAGCTGATAAACTGATATGGTACTATATATCTTGCATAATAATAGTAAATATATAATACAGTAACTATAATGAACCACATAATCACCTACGTATTATCACCTGATTAATGTTATGCCACGACAGTGAAGCAAAACATTCATTTTTGATACTTTTGCACCTACTTTTTTGATACATCTAAACATACCCTAAAATTTCTATACTTTTATTAACTTTTACTATAATAACGTGCGATCTTATTGGTTAGTTTTAGGGTATGTTTAAATGTATCAAAAAAAGTAGGTGTAAAAATGCACGATTTGGTGTAACACAATATAACGGCAAACATGTTCTGTTTGTTGATTGTCTACGTTTCCGAAACTTACCAAATTTGTGTTGTCCGGCCCAAATTATACACTTAATCTTGCCCGAAGTGGTATTGTTACACCGCATTAAAAATTGCAAAAATATCGATTTACATATAATCGATATTTTTTCACTGTTATTTCTAAAAATAGTACATATTAATATTTCTCGCTGGCATATTTGTTACGTTTTTTAAGCTTTATGAATAAATTATAACTCCTGGTCGGGTTTTGAATAACGTTCTTTTCCACATTTTGAGTTGACAGTAACCTATCATGTAATTAGAAGTTCAATTATCATCATCAACTTATTCAAAATTCTCAATTATACAGAAAATACTAAATAGAGAAATGAATTCGAACGAATATTTTCAAGAAACAAATGACGGTCATTGTTTCTTGGAAAGATTCATCTATTTAATTTAATGTATTTCTTCATTAGTGATCTGAATCAGCTAAAACGATTAAAAAATAATTAACTAGCCCAATTTGAACAAATTTATAAACTATTTAATTTAGGTAATTTACACATTATACAGCTAATTATTATTATCGATATTATTATTAATAAAAATTAGCTGTTTTCCCATGGTCTCTAAAAGATTCAGTGGAATAAACTAATACGCATTCAGCAACTAGTCAACTAAATGTTAAGGCGTCACCCACTCGCCACTCGGCTTGGGCTTTATTATGCAAAAGTGGTTTCACCTAACGTGATCTGCATAGCAGGTTTTACTGGCTCACAACTCGGGTTTCATCTTGTATTTATTTCTTATTTATTATTGTTACATAACGATAATGGTACTAACGCTAAATATTTATTATCGTTATTCAAATTAGGGCTTAGCATTAGCGAGAGTTGTTTATATATGATAGGTGATTGGAAAATAGTGACGTCAAAGAATCACAAAGGTTGAGAAAACGCAGCTCTATACGTATCATAAGTTGCACCATTAGCGGTTAAATCCTAATTTTAGGGCTCTAAAAAAAGGGCCTCTAGAATACTATACTACTATAGCGAAGTTTATGAAAAAAGGGTTCGTTTTTAAAACCCTATTAGGAATAATATGTATAACTCAATCAAGATCTGTGCCGACGATCCATCAGGAACGGTATTTTTGTAGTTCTATCTCAATTAATCTTTCATAACTAGCTAAATACGTATACGTATACTATATACGTATACAGGTTACCCCAACCCATTTGGATTAGACAATTATGTTGATATATGCGAGGGTTGATACGTAACAGCGGGATAGTTTTTATATAGCCTGAGGCTATTTTTTTTTAATAAGAGGTTGATATGAACGGGTAGCCTGTACTTGATTTTATATTTGCCATTTTAGGTATAACAACTTAATTATTAACAAGAATTTTAAAACTATTGAGAGATAAATCGCGGTTAAAGAGTATAAAAAATAATAAATTTAATAGTAGAAATTGTCGGAAGTTAATATAGTTTTGGAATGCAGATAGCTTACAATGAAAAGTTTTTTTATGCCAAGTAAAAATTCCCTGAGTTTCTAAAAAATTTTATAGAACAAGTGGTTCTAGTGGTGATAAATTTATTAAAATTGATTTAGTAGATTGTGAGTTATTCGTATTTCTCCTTCGTAACTATATAATTTTTACATATTGCCAGAAATCGGCATTCCAACATTGATGAAAGTATTAGTAATTCTCCATCGATTTTTACTATGTTATACCCTTCAATTGCGATCTACAACTTAACTATGATCAGTTCTTAATCAAACATTATTTTGATGTACTTTCAATAATCTTATATGTATTACACTTGTCTTAATTCTTGGTATTAGACGTCTTTTTTTAATCACCATCCAATCCAAAAAAGAACTTTTGCATTGTGAACTTGATGGGTATAATCGATATTAGAACAAGAAAGTTGTTATTGACACGGAAAATTTTACAAAGTCGATTTAACTGTCACATCGGGACCAGCTCTAGAGTGTGCATTTAGAGAGGGCTGCAATTAGAGAACACGGCTTTAATAGCCTAGAAATCATGAATTTGATTGGCTAGTAATCACGTGGATGCATCTATGGAGTTTTTATAAGTGGGCCAAAACAATTATCGATAAGTCCCACCATGGGCCCGGACTTATATCATGCATTTAGAGGGGGTGATGCGTTTAGGGAGATGCATTTAGGGGGGTCTGACTGTATGATGAAAAGCTGATCAAGAATTCGTAGGGTTTACTAATGTTATATATTGAGTGATGTTTTTCTGTGGTGGCAAAATACCGATTCCATTCATGATAAAGTATGAATTCCGCAATTTGGCCAGAATCAAATACAGTCTGCTGTGAATGCAAAAAATAATCTCTATATATGAACAATTCATTATATTTAATGATTTATTTACGTTAAAGTACTGTATTGTACATATAAAAATAGGTAATGCCACATGGTACGTACGTATTATTTTTGTATTATCTTTAAAATCCCCATAACAATACGTAATTATGGATACCCCCTATAATGTTTAATTCATTTTTTTTGAAAAATTTATAAACAAATTAAAAACCTCAATATAGATTGTCAACACATTAATCAATAGACGAAAAATGACGAAACGTAGATTGTATAGCGTTTCTAGAAACTTTTCCGAAGGTCCCCTATAATATATTTGTTCCTTTAGCAGTTCGTTGTGATTCATCGAGTCTTCCACCAGATGAAGTTAATTGGATGAGGTTGGTCAGAGTGCAGTTTATACAATGTCATGTATACATTTGAACAATTTAAATTTCGACAAATACAAGATTGATTTTTTATACGTGACTTAACATTGCGTGAAGTATGTTCTGATGTGTTTCGTGATCATTGACGGATACCAATGTCATTGTTGTTTGAGAACTTTTACTTAATATTCTGAGTATATATTACACGACCTATTCTATTACGTATATAATAATGATCTCGAAAATATATAGTATGGCTCAATTTTATCAATAGATGGATGATATTGATTGGTTAGGACTAATCTTTAGGAAATCTAGGTTTTAGAACTTTACAAACTAGGATCTGACCTCAAAGTCTGTACAATAGAACCTAAAAGCCTTAGAAAAAAACTAGATCTGAGCGAACGTTCAACACCTATGGTGCATTTAGAAACCCATTTTTTATAGATATTTTTTGATTCGAATTTCTCACGTTATAGTTAGTACCGTATAGCATAGACCACGGTACCGTATCCTCCGGGAATATATCCCATGTAAAGATGGAAACCACTTATTATAGTACCCGGGCAATATACATAGAATATATTGTAGCCAGGTATCGCAGTCTGCACCGCACGGTATTTAGGTTAAACTTAAGGTGTAAAAAGAATTTTTGGGGTGTAAAAGATTTTTGCTTAGAGCATCACACACCAATTAATTGGTCAGTTTTAAAATAATGTATACATAGTATTAATGATTTTTACTTTAGTTGAGAAAAAGTTTTTCTATTACTTACCAGCTTCGAAACTAGTCTGTCTAATATCATTTATAAAATAACTAAGAAAATTTTGATTATAATACGCTTTAATTTAGCTTGAGATATGGATGAATAAACTAAAGTTTTCAATAGTTAATCATGAGTATTTCACTAACTCAGTTTTTATACTACACATTGGATCAAAACTCTTCACAGACGGGCCAGTATGGAGTAAATTTCTTTTATAAATAATATTGCAGTTCACATTATTACCAAAAGTATCAATCTAGAAACCCAGCTCTTCTTTAGTTAATATTCCCAATTCATCCTTGATAGGTTTCAATTCCTCCAAATACAGGTTATATTGACTAGAATTTTCAACCTTTTGTTTGACACCTTCAAAAATTCGAACAGCAGTAGAAAAATCATTTACACGTCTGGCGGCTCTAAGGGATGCTTCAATGACCGATGGCGCCGGCACTAAGTCATAAGCAAAACAGTTGTTAAGGCCTCTTTTCAATTCAAACTGATCGTCAACTCCGTCAAAAAATTTCACATATCGTTCAGTAAACGCTTCAAAAGATTCAGTTTCATGATTACTGGAATAAGAACGTGCGCCTTTCGGATACAAAGGATGTGAAGAGATTGTAACTAACAAATTATCTGTCGAATATCTATTTATTATTTGAAAAAAACATACCAACGCACAAAGATTGGCCGACGCAAGGCGAGCGAGCATGAATTAGAACGTTGGTCAAAAATGATTTTGGGAAAGTACGAGAGATAGCACCAATTCGATTCATTTCGCCAAGAACTCTATAACGTAAAATAAACCGATAATCTATTAAACGTTGCAAGAGTGAAGATTTACTAATTTACTCATTATCCTATTGGGCGATGATATTTCTGTTCCTGATTGGATAAAGTTTAAAACGTTAATTAATAAACTGTAAAGCTATTTATGAATAATAAATATGTTAAATTATTTTTTTTAATGTTAAGATGAGTACTTGCGACCCAGATAATAAATATGTTAATATTACTTTAAATCTGTAATTATGTATAAAAAAAAGATTCGTTGTAATAGTTTTATCAAAATAGTTTTTTTTTTTTTTTTTGTTAAAAGTAAAGTATAATATTTTAAAATTATATATAAACTTGATGGTATATTTTTTTTGTAATTTAAATTATGAAAATTTTACTAATTAAATATTTTTTGAGCTTCTAAATAAAGTCGTAGAGTGATTCTAACAGTAGTAAAATCATTAAACTTAATTTAAAACTCATTAATATATGAATTTTTAAAGATTAAATATAAAAATTTATTATTAAAATTTTCTTATAGTTTTAGAAATTAGTTAATTAAAGGTAGAGGGTAATATATTGAAATTATATATAAACTCAATGGTAAAATTTTTTTATATTTAATTTTATAAAAATTATATTAAGTAAACTAATATTAATTTATAAGAAAAGTTTGTAGAGTAGGTCTTTCTGATTTTAATGATAGTAAATTTATTAAATTTGATTAAAAACTCAGTATGATATAACTTTTTAAAGATTAGATATAAAAATTTATTAATTAAATTAACTTATAGGGTTATATAAATTAACCAATCAAATTTAGTACTTTTGTACTATCTAAAAAATTTTGAGCTGTTCTAGAAAAACTTTGTGATATATATAAGTATATATTTTTTAAATATAAT
>CAJVQA010011094.1:0-10943 GCA_910591915.1 Cetraspora pellucida
GGTGATGCTAGACTTAGATATTAGAGAAATTTATGTAGTTACAAATGTAATTCCAAAAAAACCTAATAAAGTACTAGTGTGACTGCTTATAAGTAAGAAAAAAAAAAAATAAATAAAAAAATAAATAAATAAATAAATAATATATTTAATATACAGTTTTCTTTCTCTATAATCACCTCCTCTATAATTACTAATTTTATATAATCATATAAAATTTTGACTCTATTTTATTTTATATAAAAATACTTCTATATAATTACAAATTACATATAATCACTATCACATTATATAATATAGATAAAAATATATCTATATATAATATCCTTCTATAAAATCATATTTTAAATAAATGATGATGTATATAAATAATAAATTCAAAATTTATAACATTATCTGAGTTCTTTTATAGCAAAAATGGTTATGTTTATTTCATCAACAATTAGATTACTGACACCTAGTTTTACTGATAATCAATTTACTGACATGTTTATTTTCATCAACAATTATTTTACTATCAGTTCATTTTACCAACAAGTTTTTTTAAAAATTGCACTAACCTTAACTTTAATCTAAATCTAACTCTACCAAAATTACTTTGTTGGTAAAATAATTATCTGAAAAATAAACATGTTAGTAAAATAAGATGTAAAGTGATTGTCAGTAAAACAGGCAATACTGTATCAATAGTATTGATATATTTATATGCCTCAAGGCTAATAAATTGCTAGTAACCTTTACATGTTTCCTTTTGCATTAGATAAATATCATATTAAAGTGATAATTCTTTTATTTTAGTAAATTTACTGTTCTTATAAAGCTACCCAATCATAATAATATAATTGTAACTAATGATATTAGATGAAACCTATTTCCAAATAGCAAAAGATAAAGCCTAAGCCAAAAAAAAAGATAAAAGTCAAAACCTCTTGAAACCTTGACAAAATCTCAGAATTTCAGTAAAACCTTTAAACCTTAAGAAACTAGCTAAACAAAGCTATCTTATAGATTAGTTATTTATATTATATATTTATTTGTTTATACAAAACCAACTATTAAAAAAATAGCTTGAGTATAAACTATAGGTTTAAAGTTTTAATAACACTTTATAGTTTTTAATACCAAATTTAGTTATTACATTTTCAGATAATACATATTTGAAAGCAGATAGAATCAATCAATAAAGTTTTTTAAATAATTTATCATTTCTATATGCAATTTATTGCTATTGTGCTTCTTCTTCAGCTTTAACTATAATGTAAGTTATATATTTTGTGGGCAATGCTACAGTTGTTCATAATGTTATAAATTATTCTTTCTGTTTTGCTATATTTCACTGTTTTGCTATGTTTTATTATGTTTTACCAATTTAATCATGTTTTATTAGCTTCACTATACTTCGCCAGTTTCATTATACTGTACCAGTTTTGTTCTTAAAATTTTTGGCAAAAGTTAAAACTAAGGTTTTGTCATTTTACTAGCATGAAACTCCAAGGTTTCACCTAATAACTATAACTATAACAATATCACTTCTTAAAATAAAATATAGAACTTTAACAAAATATGATACACAAAGCATTCACATTCAAAAGGTTATTTTATTGCATCTTACTTCAGTTATATTATTATAGTATGAACTATATTTTATAGTTACTATATATATGTGATATTTAACATGCATATTTAATTTATTTTAAGTATGTATTTATTCTCTGTATAACCAATAGATAGTAATTTATAATAATTATTTGAACTTAAAAATGACAATTACATATCTTTTG
Organism: Cetraspora pellucida; assembly: GCA_910591915.1. Classification (NCBI taxonomy): domain Eukaryota; kingdom Fungi; phylum Glomeromycota; class Glomeromycetes; order Diversisporales; family Gigasporaceae; genus Cetraspora; species Cetraspora pellucida. The sequence continues at coordinate 1,779 of CAJVQA010011094.1, forward strand.
ACAGAAATTTAATAACCTAGTTAGTTATAATATCATTAGGAGAACTATAATAGTTATCAGAAAACCTTTCATAGTCAGAAAAATAATTGTCATCAGAAAAATAATCATCATCAAAGAAGTTGTTATCACTTGAAAAATGATTAGTATTAGAAAGTCATTGTTACCAAACAAATAATCATTATTAGGAATGCCATCATCATTATTAGAGAACTCCAAATTATTAAGAAAAAATCTATTATTAATTATTATACTTTGGTTTGCTGATCTGAAAAAATCTATAATAAACTTCTGTTTCATAGACTCTGCAACCTTTCATTTTATTAATAATAAGTATTTGCAGAAAACTTTTAAGTTATTGTCATTAAAAAAAAATTATCACACATTTGTTGTTCAACAAATAAGATAAAATTTTTTAATCTGTCTAATTCTTCAGAAGCAGAAATCTTTGGTAATTCTTTATCAAAATTATCTGAATTACCTTGCTTATTTTCTAATTGCATCATTAATATAGTTTCAACAATCTGAGCATTATTAAGTGCTTCTTTTATAGGAATATGCATATTATTAATATCTCTGTAAGCTTCTATTTCTCATGAAACCACTAAATTACTAAGATCAACCATCAATTCATATATATCACTTTTTTCATGTTTAATTAATTCTAAATGTATATTTTGTGCAATATTAACATTAATATTTGATACTGAGGGTAAAATACTAGTTTTCATCTAACAATTTGCTATTGTCAACTTGTTTACTTCATCTCAGGAAGCTGTCATATAATTGATGGCTTCTTTGATATTTAATTTATTTCTTAAAGAAAAATAAACAATATAGCTTATATAATACAGATACTGCTCATTTTACCAATTTGCTAAAAGTTTATTTAGTCAATATAATATAGAGTTAGGGTTAGCTGATTGCAAGTATATATTTTTAGTAAATTAACATCTAGACTCTGCTAATATAAAAAAAAATTTTTATAAAAAAGTTAACCCAGCTGAGTTATGAAAACCAATTTTATTTGTTTGCATAACTTTAGTATAATGTTAACTAAATATGCAATTGGTGAAATAACTATTAGTAAAAGTAAGCAGATTTATATAAAACTATATATAAAAAAGCCAAATTAACAAAAAATAAGCTTTGTAAAAAATTGATTTTTATATATAGCAACTAAATAATTCTGAGTTAATTCTGTATTTATTAAGTTCAAAAATTTTTTTTAAAAAAATAGTTGATTTGGTCTCTTTTTTCAGCATCTAGCCCACATATAATATACTTACTTAGGATCCTGAATATTTACTTTACTTTCAAATTGATCTAGAATATGTTGAACATATTTTTTTTAATATTTTGACTTAAAGCATTTTTAATTATTTCTGCATTTATAGGTTGAAGATGTGAGATAGTAAAAGCAAACAAAAACTTAATTTTAATATTTGTAAGTTAGTAATTAGACAGATCAGAAAGTATATAAACACTTGCTTAGCTTCAGCCATGTTTGCTTTTACTTTGACTACTTTGTGTGTTATTTTGAACAGTATTATTACTGGAATTATAACTGCAGCTACGATTGTGACCATGACTGTGACCACAACTGCAATCTTGACTACAACTTCGATTGTGACCATGACTATAACTATAACCACTTTCATTTTCATGTGATTCTTCAAAATCAGACTCTTCTTCTAAATTTGAATTAAAGTAACTTGTTACATTATCAAGTAAAAGTAAAACCTTTCAATTTTCTAGTTAGAATTGGCATTCAAAATCTTTTAACTATTCTAAAAATATTTTACTTTGCATTCCTGCTTTTAAATTAGCATAATATATAACAGGCAGTATAGTATAATTTATGCCAGATAATGCTTGTGGTTTAATTAAAGATCCTATCATAAGTGGCTTTAATTTTTTATTGCCAGTTGCATTGCTTGCTAAAAGAATAGTAATGCAAGTATGATTCTAAATTGATTAACAATTAATAAAAAGATTTTAATTTAAACATAATATAAATATTATTAATTTGATCAAACTATTATGATAATATAAGAATTATTTAAGATTCAACTATTTGTATTTATATTAATTAATAAATTTATTTTTCTTTTTCCATCCAGAATGGAATTTGGATGCCAATATTTGATTTGGTGTCATGTGAAAAAACAATTCTATTTCATTAGCATTAAAAACATTGTTTAATTCATACTCTTGGATAACATTTTGCAAATTGCATTTGAATTCTGGAAGATCATTTATTGATACACTATCTGCTTCTTCATGTAATTGAAAATTTTGTAAATTATTTCTTTTTTTAAATTGCCTTATCTAGCTGTTAGAAAATTTAATTTTATTTTTAGATAGTGAAAGTGCTTTAACAAAGTAAGCAGCCTTTTCCTTAATAATTGTTTCAGTTAGAAATAACTTGCTATTAATAATTTGTTCAACCTATAGCTTCATAGCTTGATCTAACAATGGAAAGTTTACTTTCCTATGTCTAAAAGTACTAGAAGTTGTTTGATTTTTAACAACAGCCATCCATTTATCTTTTTTTTTAAGAATTTTAGAAATAGTTGAGCATTCGAGATTACAATTTGGGTCTTATGCATTAAAATATTCAGCAATTTGTATTTGCATTTTATTAGGATTTTTTGTATGATATATACAAATTTTTTTTTTTAAGATTTTACTAATTGCTGTATGTATTTTTTTAGATTGATTAGATATTTTACTAAAAACCAAAAAGATCTATAATTAGAGTCAGTACAAGTATACTTTTCTTATATATATTAAGAAAACTTTATATCTTTATATAAGTAAAAGCTATTAAAGTCTAACTTATATTGTATTTCAATACAAAAAAGGCAGTCTATTAAGGCTAATACAGATTAATTCTATATTATGCCTTTGCATAATTAAAAAGGTTTTTTGATCTATTAATAATTCAATGCATATATAGAATGTAGTTAGTAAATAATTTATTAAAACCAGTGAGTATTAAGATTTATTCATTTCTTATATTATATTAGTTACTGTATTTTCACGAAATAACAGGCATGGGTATTAAACAACACTCATACGTGTTGTAAGGAGGAAATTATCCAATACTGGCATCAAGGTTACTTGAGTTGATCTGGACCAAATTTAGTAAAAAGTTATTATAGCTATCAGATATAACAGCTATGGTAGCTATGACAGTTGTGGCAGTAATAGCACATAGGGTAGAAGTAGTAAAAGTGTTAGTAAAAGTTCTATAATAACTAAAATATATATAAGGATCCAATAGTTTAATCGAAATAAAGATAACTCCCCTTCAAGTTCATAAATAAAAGAATAGTGGTATTCATTCTGTTGAGTATCTCTTGAGTTGTAATGTGACTATTACGTTTGATATTAAATTTTCTTGTCCCTGTGATTCATTATCACTAGAGAAAGAGAAAAATTAAATTAGTAATCAAGCCTCTTTATATAAAAACTATTAGTTGATTAAGTTTGTGATTAACCCAATTATTAATAAACTTATGCAATTAAACGCAAATCGTAATCCTGTGACACATGACCCCAAAATTTCAAATTCAAAAGATGATTGAAACTCAGACACATCTGAAAAATAGAAAACTATTCTAGTGAATAGTATTAGTTATTGAACAAGAGATCATAATAGTAATAAAAGTGTTAGAATTAGTAATAAACCCAAGACCAAAATATAATTAATAGCTTTAGAACAAGTCCATAACCCTTGCAGTATTTGAAAACATCCTATTCTCAGACCAAGTCAATCCATGCCTTAATTAAAGCCTACCAGTTAGGATATAGAAAAGAAATTCAAGTAAATTTAGTGTTTCTAATCTTAGCTTTTGCTTAATAACAACCTCCGACATTTGAGTCTTCTACTATATACAAATCCACACTGTTACAATTTGGTAATGACTGTGAGATTAAACTAAAAATTTATTTCAACATCTTCTGCTACTGTAAAATTTAAGTCACATGGTTTTAACCCTAATTGTATCAATAAAACATGTCAGATATAAACCAATTTGAAAATAATCAAACCCTCAATAGAGATGGTCTTGATGATTATATAGAACAACCCCATAACTCAGATCAAACCACTTTACTTCTTTAAGAAATAGCCCAAGCATTTAAAGAAGTCACAATATATGATGTTTGCCCAAATAATCATAAAAGTAACTAGGTCCATATGAAAATGTTCAAAGGAGAAGAGAATGAAGATCTAATCGAATGGTTTGAGGCCTTCGAAAGGGCTGCAGATGCAAATAATTAGTTGCTAAGAAGAAGATCAAAATAGCATCTGGTTACTTGTCAGAAATAGCAATCTGCTGGTATAATGATAACCAAGAAGACCTCTTGTTCTAGAATGACAAGAATAATTCTGATAACAGTTTTGTTCAATTATTCACAAAGTATTTTGCAACCCTGAAATGCAAGCATCAGTAACAAATCAAGTTAAATACTCTAATTCTAAAGAAAAACGAAAAAGTTGATAAATACACATATAAATTCAAAAAACTATTAAAAAAGGTCGATCCTGACTAACAGTTACCTGACATTTATATAGTTAGAATGTTTCTAGAAGATCTTCATAAAAAAACAGTGGCACTAATGTTCATCAATGACTCTAGAACATTAGAAAAAGCAATTAATGTGATAAGGAAAGTTGAGGCTAGTAATTACTATAAGAATAGAAAAAATGAAGATAAACCTACTTTCAAACTTCTAAATGACCTAACTCAAAGAATGCACCAGATGGCTATCAACTATGAAAAACTGACTACCACCTTAGCAGCCAAAGTAGAAACTCATCCTCTGAATTATCAAAATAGACCAAATAGACTAAACTTACTCTGACAACCTAATAATGTAAGGATTGAATGTTATAGATGTAGGAAAAGAGGTCATATCGCTTACAATTGTCTGTCTGAACAATCTTAAGCCCCCAGAAGACACCCAGTAGATCCTAATGGCAACATACCACATAGAAATGTTAATTTATATAATATTTATGTCCCAAAAGTAGGAGAAAATGTATATGCTGTAAAGTGACACAACAGACCAGAAGCCAAAGCTCATTAGGATGAAAAATTAAGAAAAAGAGTTGCTCAAGAACAAGATCCAGGAACCCATCAAGCTCAACTTACACCTATGAAGATAGTCTCTCAAGAACAGACACAAGCCCCAGTACAGCCCCAATTAATAAATACAGGTCAGCCAAGACACAGATAAGAGCTCTCTGTTGTTGATTCAATTCCACCTTACAACATTGCTGATGATATGCTGAGACAGCATGCCAACACAACTTATGATCAATTGCTAGGCATTCCAAGACAAAGGCAGATTCTGGCTAATGATTAAGATGACTCCTTCTTTCCAAAACAGAAGAATTAAATTCTGTGGATAATCAAACTAGTAAAAGGTCAACTGTTGCGAAATGCTATATAAGGATATATAATAACCCAATTCTAGTCATTCTAGATTCTAGGGTGGCTGTAAGTATTATCTCTAAAATACTAGCAGCAAAGTTGGGACTTAAGATCACCAAACTATTCAATATGGTCATTACTGTTGCTAATAGTACTTGACAACATGCCTTGAAAAAGATTTAAGATATAAAATTAGCAATTGAAAGTGTTATAATACCTACAAATTTTCAAGTCCTCGAAAATCTAGAAGAGGTAATGCTTTTGGAGATGGATTGGTTTCAAAAAGTTCACACCCGACTCCATTTCGATGAAGGAAAACAGTTTTTAAGATACCTAAGTAGAAACGTAGAAATCCTTATATTTTAGGCCAAGGAGGACTACTCTGAAGACCCTCAAGAGACCTATAGTAATGATGAAGGTGATTTCTTTAACCAATATGAAGAAGAAGAAGTCGAAGAGGTAGAAAGTTACCACATGAATGAAGCCTTAGCTAATAATAAGAACTTATATAGTAACCCCTAGGAAAATAAGTACAGCCCAGCCATCTACCTAATTGCTGTTGAGGAGGTCCTAACAGGTACAAATGAAAATATTGAGACTTATTTGTCTCCTAAAGACATTATAGAAAAATTAGTGCCAACAAAGATGCTAAACAATAAACAAAAAGAAAAAGCAATACCTCTTTTAAACAAATTCGATAAATTGTTCACCACTAGACTAGACCAATTGGGTCATTATCAGGAAGTGAAATATGAGATATATATGAGAAATGCTAAATCTATCAAACAAACTGCTTATAGGGTATCACCAGATAAACAAGACTTCTTGAATAACAAGATTAATAAGCTACTGAAAAATGTACTAATTAGTGAAATTAAAAGCCTATGAACATTATCTGTAGTTATAGTTTCAAAAAAAAATGATAAACTTAGGTTGTGTGTAGATTATAGAAAATTAAACCCTATTACTAAAAAAGATGCTTACCCTCTTTTATGTATTGATGATATGTTAGAAACTTTTGAAAAAGCTAGTTGGTTTTCTAGCTTAGATCTAGTTAGTGGATACTGGCAAATAAGAATGAGAGAAGAAGACTGCAAAAAAACAACGTTTATAACTAAACAAGGTACTTATACTTTCAATATGATGCCATTTGGGTTGTGCAATGTGCCCACAACCTTCCAAAGGGCAATGAATCATATTCTACATGAAGACATCAGGTGATATGTTGCAGTGTATTTGGACGATATAATTATATATTCAACAACTTACCTAGAATACATGGATCATATTATGAAAGTGCTCGTTAAATTAAGGGCAACAGGGCTAAAATTAAATCCCGAAAAATGTGATCTATTTAAAAATAATATTAATTTTTTAGGCCATACAGTAGTCAAGGAAGGAATTAAGCCAGACAAAAACAAATTGGCTAAAGTAAAAGAATTTTCTACTTCAGTTAACCTGTAACAATTACGAGGATTTATCAGTCTCACCTCCTATTATCGGTGATTTATAAAAGGATTTGCACTATTATGAAACCCCTATATAAACTATTAGAGAAGGAGGTAAAGTTTGATTAGAAAACAGACCAAGAAAAAGCATTTCAAACTTCAAAAACCCATCTTATCATAGTGTCAATTCTGAGATACCCTAATTTTGAAAGGACCTTTTATTTATACACTGATGCATCAGATGTTGGTCTTGGCACAGTACTAGTCCAAAGAGATGAAAATAAGAAAGAATACACTGTTACATACACTAGTAAGAGCCTAACCCGTCCCAAGAGAAATTACGCAGCCACTGAATTGGAATGTTATACAGCAGTCTGGGCTATAAAATACTTTCATCATTATTTAGACTACAAACCTTTTGTCCTCATTACCAATCATTTTGTATTGAAATAGCTACAAAATTCAGCATTAAAAAGAAGAAGGGCTTGCTGAATTCTAAGACTTCAATCCTATAATTTTACCATAATGCACAGAGCAGCGAGAATCCATAATAATGCAGATGCACTGTCAAGAATAATAAAGAAAATGCTGCAAAAAAAAACATTATAACCAAAAAGCAGCTGATATGGAAAATATCAGTAAAGTAAATAGTAAAGAGGCAGAAGTGTTTCAAGCTATAGCAGAAGAATACTTATCTGAAGAATCTGAGGAGGAATCTGACTGGAAAAGTTGGACCACTGTAACCAAAGAAAACTATTGAGATGAAGATGAACTGAATGAATACCTAGAAAAACAAAAACAGTATAGAGAGTTAATTGATTAGTTAGATAGTGAATTCTATGATGAAAGAACCAGAGTCTACCAAAACAGGCATCTGAATAAGGGGAAATGTGAAATCAGCAAGGATGGCCTTCTGAACATTAATAAGGAATACCTTATTGATTTCCCAAAATTGACTGATGATGAGTTGGAATTCAAAGACAGTGAACATAAAATATATGACTCAGGTTATGCTCATAACTTTCAACTGGGCCATAGTAAATATTAATAGAATACCAACATTGAAGAAGAAATGTTCTTTGACTCTAGAACTGATTCTGAAAATTCTGAAGGGTTGTTGCTCATTAGAGATGATATGGAGGAGAAATTATTAGAATAAAAGTATATTAGTATATATAAAAAAAAAAAACTAACTAACAGACCTTACGCGAAGGACCAAGCTAATGACAGTCAGACCCAACGTATAGGGCAGGCTATGGTATCCTCTGCAACTGTCAAAACCAAGTATACGGCGAGTACATCTATAGAAGGAAAATCTAACTTCTCAGATAACAATCCATCACATCCTTCTGAGAACCCCTTTTCACTAAACTCACACTTAATTTCTCCAAAAAACTTCTATATATCAAATATCTTTATAAATACACCAACAAAATCAAACACTAAAACTGATGATGACGAATTATTAACAGAAGACTTTAATGATACTATAGACTCACCAACAACCAACACTATTAAAGGAAAAACTTATACTGAAATCTCAGATTTACTCAAACTATACAATCCCTCCATCTGTTTTAATAAATTTCTCACATTTTACAACTTACAACTCCTATCCTCACTACAATCAATCAGCTCTTTCTTAAAATTTATCCAAAATGAACACTCAGAATACTACTCAGAACAATATATAAAAATTTCTATCAAAACATCTAATAATAACTCACATGAAGCTCATATTTACCTTCCTTAAGAAACCAACTCTTCACCCAATTTTACACTTATCTCTTTTGAAAATCTTTTAAACTATCAAAATATTGTACTCAAAACTAACTTTTTTTCAACAAAATTCAATATATCATCACTTTCAGAATGTCAAAATCTTCTTTCAACTACTACATCCTCTAACACTGAACTACCTATTCTTACAGCACATACAAATAACAACATTCTACCTTTAAATAACTCTAATACGATAAAATTAATTAAAATACACTCACTTAATGTTAACGGCCTTCTAGATACATTCAAACAATTAAGTTTAATTGATTATATCTCAGAAAACCAAATAGACATCTTTGAAATTTCTGAAACTCATTTATCTAACAAAGAGGCAAAATTTTTAACTCTCTCACAAAAACTCACAAATTATAAATGTTTCTGGACATCTAGCAATGCTCGTCAGGGTGGTGTAGGAATATTAATTCACAAATCACTCGCAAAACACATTGGAAAAATTCAAACTTATAAAAACTTTCTTTTAGAAATTGATA